>CAUYRT010020484.1:0-43794 GCA_963574885.1 Lepilemur ruficaudatus
ATGCCTGTAGTCCCAGCTACTCGGGAGGCTGAGGCAGAAGGATCGCCTGAGCCCAGGAGTTTGAGGTTGCTGTGAGCTAGGCTGAAGCCACGGCACTCACTCTAGCCTGGGCAACAGAGTGAGACTCTGTCTCAAAAAAAACAAACAAACAAACATTTCTTTATATTAAGAGAAATTAAAATTTAAACATTCTCAGAACTAAGACCTTTTTTAGTACAGATTACTATGGCTTATATCATTCTTAATATAGTATTTTTAATAATTTGCAACCTGCATGAGGACAGTTGTATGACTCCATCCTGGTCCTTCTCCTGGTTATTCTTATCTCAGGCCATCATGCTGATGGCGGGGCTGAGGTCAACTGCCCTCATACCAGAATTTTAGGAAGTCACTGTAAACTCCAAATAGAAACCTCAGTTTCATGCTATGTCATTTACAAATGGCTATTCAATAAATTCTGTTTTATGGTGAATTTCCTGAAGGAAATACTATTCAGATGATTTATTTCATGCATCAGTAATATGTGATTCTGAAAATTTTTTATACTTGTAAATTTGTTGATGTAAAGGCATCATAGAAGAATGACTTTTTTTCTACTTAGTATTCTAAGAAAAGATATAAATTCAATTATACTTTTGCAGAGTTTTGAATGACAATATGGTTGGTAAAGAAAGATTACCAAGCAGAGGATGTGATTTTTAAGAATATATCTGTACCAAAATGCCTTCTGAATTGTGACCACTTTTCAATATTTTTATATATTTTCTCCCATTTTTCTAGGGACTTGAATTATAATAATTTGGAAGAATTTCCTCAGGCTATTAAAGCCCTTCCTAGCTTAAAAGAGCTGTGAGTATTGCTTTGTTCTCTTCATGCCTTAATATCCCTGGCAATAAGATTTTAGAACATCTTTGTTCCATTACATACATCTATCTATGACAGACAAACACACACATAATCATACAAATTAGATTGTGTTCACTGGCACAACTTTGAGCATAGATTAATGTATAGGGTTAGATGCTGGTGAAATAAAAACACATGATGTATGGCCTCTGCCTTTCCAGAGCTTGCAGTCTTGGTCTCACTGGGGAGGCAGACCATGTAAGACAGACAGCTGTTTCTAGGTAGAAGTCAGTGCTGAATGAATAGAATAAATAAATCATTCCAGAAAAAGATCCCATTGAAGCTTGGGGTCATTGGAAAAGGCATCACTAAAGGGAAGGAGTTTGACCAGACTTGAAGAATGGAAATATTTAAATAAATGAAAAGAATGAGGAAGCATTTTGGATGTTGGGTTTATCATGAACAGAGATAGTGAATGTCTATGGCATAATAGGGATTGTGTGTCATGAGTTGACAGTTAACATTCAAGATGCATTACTTAACAACTATAGGCTGCAGTGAGAGATATTTTGAGGTTAGAACACTTTGTGATTCTTAATGGTCTAAAGTTCTTTGATGGTGAAACAACAGATAAATACATGTGAGCGAACTGATAGATACTAGGCTAAGCAATAGGTTTAAAAAGGATTACAAATGGTCCTGAAAAAGATGATATGGACTTAAAATTCACATTTTTGAAAATGTTCATGTAATTGTTATCGGTTGTATTTTATATAATGCTGAACAGCAGTAGATCCTTGGGACTTATTTCACAAGAGGATAATGCATTTCAAAATACTTTTCTCCTATCTTTCTAGGGGATTTCATAGTAATTCTATTTCTATTATTCCTGATGGAGCATTTGGTGGTAATCCACTCTTAAGAACTATGTAAGTATTTTTGAAAGTTTCTTTTAATATATAATTATGTAAAGCTATGTCTATACAATGCCAAACATTTGGATAAATGAAAATTCAGGCTTTTAGATATATGTACATTGTGAACAGAGTGCTTGTAAACATATGAAAACTTATTTCTTTAATATTTTTACAGACATTTGTATGATAATCCTCTATCTTTTGTGGGGAACTCAGCATTTCACAATTTATCTGATCTCCATTCCTTGTAAGTAGTATGTAAATTTAAAAACAAACCTGAATATTGGAAAACAAGAATTTATTATTATAGCTCCAGAAAACAAAATCTTTTTTATTTTTTTTTCCCTTGGGCAGAAGTCCAAAGGAGAACTCTTAAAATTAATAATGGTTCTTATTTATGTGAAAGCTTGGCCAAATTGTCACACTTTTTACATTCAAAAAAGATGAAACTAGTTTTATTTTTAGTTATAGTAGTACTATAATTTTAAACTGTTTAAAAGATAAAATGAAAATGTTATCTATGAAAAATTTTTAAATTACTTTTTCTCAATTTCTTAAAAGAGTCATTCGTGGTGCAAGCATGGTGCAGTGGTTTCCCAACCTTACTGGAACTGTCCATCTGGAGAGTCTGTAAGTGTGGCCTTTTAGAGAGGTGTTGTGTACAGATAAAACACTGCTGGCCTGTAGCAGGTGCCAGTGCTTTTTAGTGATGATGATGGGTTTCTGCTGATTCCTCAAATCTCCCTTTGTGAATATCATGCATGGAGATGGATATATTGGGTTTGGGGTCAGTGAACTCAGGCAGAATACAGCCTCGTATGGAGATAAGATCTGAAAAGGTCACTGAAAATATAAGGCAGTAACAAAGTGCCCAATTAGAAGCAGTGCTCTAGGAATTGAGAAGGAGGAGCAGTCAACATAGACAATCTCGAGGTGGCTTCATGGAGGAGGTAGACTGTTTAAAAATTGAATACTTCAGGTTTCCCAGGGCTGGGTCTTTTATTTAGAGTGACAGGATTAGTAAAACTGGGAATATGGAAAATATATACTCAGGGATGGCATACAGATGATCGAGCATAGCTAGAATTACATGTTTATAATGGGATGAGGGCATGGTATGGGGAAATTAGAAAATTGTTTGTGACCAGATTTTAAAATGACAAGCCTTGAACATTAAATGTTTGGTTCTAGCAACATTTCCTAGTGAGTGGTCTGTGAATGGGTTAGAGATGCATCTAAGATCTTGATGACCTCAGCTGTGCAGACAGCCAGGTGGGGCTGAGGCAGCTAGGGTCTCTAGCCACAAGAATTTAAACCTGACCCTTAAGGCAGTTTGGAGGCTATGAGAACGTTTGTGCAGTTGGTGTGAAGGAGGTTAAGGAGGAGAGAGACTAGAAATAGGGAGAAAGGTGAGAAGGCCCGGGGAACAGTCTACCTGACCAAATGCACACATTTAAGGGTGAGAGCTCCAGGTCTTCAACTGCAAACAAATAGCATGGTCTGTCTGAGATTTTCCATCCCTTTCTGCATCATTTCACCCCTGACCTATTTTAATACATAGTAGCAGTAAAAATGGAGAGAAAGGATTGATGCTAGAAACACTACAGAGGATGAAATAACAGGAACTGCTGATTGACTGCAGATGGGAGCATGGAAAGGAACGGGAATAAGAGAATATTTCGTAGCTGAGCCAGGTTGTCTGAAAGTACAGAAAGAAATGAGATTTGAGGGCCAGAGGCTAAGTTGACTGAAAATGTTGGGTGTGAGGTGATAAAACTTGCAGCTGATTATGGTCAGGCTGTGACTGTGGATTAGTGTTTTTCTCTTGGTCCAGGTGGGAAATCAAGTCCATCACTGGACAATATTAACATCTCATGTCACAAGCATTTTTGCATTACTGTGAAGGTGATACCAGTATTGAGGGTTAATTTACCTTCCCACATGCCTAACTTTAGGGAGTAGTAAGTAATTAGGCGATGGGATGCATAGACTCTAGTCCATATGCAATGACATGAGCATTTGTTTATCTGTGTGAGAATAACATGTTTACTATCTCAACATGAATTATTTCTTAGATGAACAATGTTTTTCCACAGGACCTTGACAGGTACAAAGATAAGCAGCATACCTAATAATTTGTGTCAAGAACAAAAGATGCTTAGGACTTTGTAAGTTGCATTCTTCTTCCCTTCCCCTCATACCTTCCTTTTATGTACTTCAGACATGTTCAATTTTATTTTTAAGGAACTATCTTCATAAGGTGGGTTTGAGGGAGAGTTATTTTTTATTTGTTCCCTTCATGTAAATGAGTGGGTGTTTTAATAAGTTCACGGGGTAGGTAATGTGCATTTGAATTGGGCTTTAGGGTTATGAATATATCAAACATCTTGCTTTATTTTGAGCAAACTAAAACCAAGTTAGGTTTTTCCTTAATTTTTTCTTATCCTGACTTTGTCTTTATTCTAGTTTCCCAGGGGCATTATCTCCCTGTATTCTCTCTTTCCTAAGTAGACCCTAAATCTATTTTGAATCAGGAACGAACTAAGCATGTAGCTTTGTAAAAACTTTAAGCTGACTTAGAAATTAAAAGTAAATAAAGGATGTAAAAATGTTACCAGAATAAACAATTAATTTACTAGGTTGTTAATAACTATTCAGTGGAGGAAGATAGTAACAAAATAAATCGCTGATTAAGTAAGTACAGTCATGCATCACTTAACGATGGGAATATGTTCTGAGAAATGTGTGCATAGGTAATTTCATCCTTGTGCAGACATCTCAATGTACTTCAACTAACAAAAATGGTATAGCCTACTGCACACCTAGGCTATATGGTATATCCTCTTGCTCCTAGGCTACAGACACGCACATGTTACTGTACTGAATACTGTAGGCAATTGTAATACAACGGTAAGCATTTGTGTATCTAAACATAGCTAAACATGGAAAAGGTACAGTGACAACACTGTAGTATAATCTTGTGGGATCACCATTGTGTATGTGATCTGTCGTTGACTAAAACACTGTTATATGGTGCATGACTAATTAAATGGTGTAGTGCAGTATCAAACTTAACCAATGATGATAACCATGGAGGAAACACTGCAGTGGGATTGAGAATTAACTAGTTCTGATATTTGATTTAATATAAATGTTTTTTAAAATGTGGGTAAGCATGCTATTCTTAGCTTTTTTAATTAAAGAGCAACATAGCAATTATTTATGGCACAAACAACGTTGGAAAAATATCAATTTTTTGAAAAAATCTGTAGCTTTACCACTTAAAAGAAATCTTATATATTTTCCATATTTTTATATATTTAATTTTACATATTTTATAATTGTCTATACTCAACATTGTGTTCTTGAACTTTACCAATCTTAAGCCATTTGTATCACTGAGGTGCTCTACAAGTGTGCAAATCGTAGCAAGAAAATAGTTGCTTTTCTTGTTCAGCCATATCTCTTTATTGCAGTTCTTAGCACTGCTTTCAATGCTTCTGAGTATGGTTCTTTTAATATAGTATTCTGATAACATAGCATTAATTTGTTAATTTCTGTTGTCTTAAGGGACTTGTCTTACAACAATATAAAAGACCTTCCAAGCTTTAATGGTTGCCATGCTCTGGAAGAAATGTAAGTTGGCCTTTGACTTACTCTTTCTGCTGTGGTATATTGTTAGTTGGTCGAGCATTTTCTATTTTGAATAAATTGCTTTAGTATTAAAAAATTAGAAATTCATATAATCAGATGTTCCTATCAGCAGTCAAATTGTACCAGGTATGTTCCTGCAACCAGCATGAATTAGGCACTTACCTATCCGCGATTCTGTGAGACCCTATGAGGGGAAGGTAGTGTATATTAAAAACAAAAACTTGTTCTGGCTGTTGAGGGAAACCACACATGAATACTAGTACTTACTGTGTACCTATGTAGGACAGCCGTGATAGAAGATGGTTGGGAGATGGGGGTAGTGAAGTATTAATTCTCCCATTTTTGATTCTTCCTTCTTCCTCTAACTTTATTTCTGTGGTACTTATTATGGTTGTGTTGTCTTGGATCCTTTCTCACTGCATCATCTTCCTTCTCTCACACCTGAGTGGGGTTGTTAACAAATTTAGATAGCTTACCAGTATAATATGGGATGGAATACAAAGTAGTCTAACCCTTTCATTTTATAGGCATTGGAAAGGGCAGTTCTCTTTACTTTGAACAGGATCAATCAATGTTATTGTGTTATATGTATGCACAGGTATTTAATCCTGGAAAAAGCTTAAGAAATGGAAAATAATTTTTTTTTCTCTTTATCTCTATTTCTTTCATTCATTCTTTCTTTCTTTCTTTTTTTTTTTTAGTTCTTTGCAACGTAATCAGATCTCCCAAATAAAGGAAGGCACTTTTCAAGGCCTGAGATCCTTAAGGATTCTGTAAGTTTGTCTGATTATTGAAGACAAAATTTTTGTCAAGTTGTAAATTAATATGTCATTATGATTCCCATGTTAATAGATATACTTAAATATATGATTTATGTTGTGTAACTATTGTTCAAACTTTACTACTTGGTACTTTATGAATAATCTACTCTTAGTATTTTTTTTTACCTTAACTAATTGGTGATAAATATGTTGGTAAGTGAAAAAAGTGTAATGTATATATTACACCTGAGAGATATAGCTTGCTTGTTTTCAAATTATAATAGTGAAGTTTGCCAATTTGTTCGGGTTTGGGTAGGGAGATTACAGCTTGCGTGTCAAATCCAACCTGCCTCCTGTTTTTATAAATTAAGTTTTATTAGAACATAGCCAGGCCTTGGGTTGAAGTGTTGTCTAAAGCTGCTTATACCTTACTATGGCAGAATTGAGTAGTTCCAGCAGAGACCATATGGCCCACAAAGGCAAAAATATTTACTGTCTGGCTTTCTACAGAAAAAGTTTGCTGACCCCTGTGCTGGAGTATCTGTCATGACAAATATGGCTCACAGGCTGCAGAAGCACTCATTTAAAAAATTATTTCTATTTGAATACGTATTTGTGCCAGGCACTCTACTAAGCACTTGGGAATAAAGAGGTGACTAAGGCAAACCTTATCACTTACTGTCTTCCTAGAACTTTGGTGCAGAATACTCAATACACTAAATTAGTGATCATATTATTCATACAGAAAAAGTTTGAAGAATTAACAGTGACATGAAATTACATAGATTGAATACGGCTTTCTAGTATATCCCCTTTAAGACATTACAACATGCATTCTACTGGAAAACATTTAAAGAGCAGTTGGGTTGCTGGATCTTTTTGGGTAGTGGACTAGCTTTCTGTGGGCCTGGGCAGTGGTAAGTAAGGAGGCTGGCTTCTAGCTGCCATCACTTCTACAGCACTGATAAGCAACAACAATGAAAAGCCGGTCTTTTTGTGATTTGAAACCAAGTGTGTTGAATTTTCCTCTCATCCAGATGTGTCATGGGATGAATTTATCCAATTTTTAAATTTCCATTAAGACTCAATTTAAGTGTGGTTGAAGATGATTTCTCTGTTTTATTCTATAATGGCAGAATTTGTCAGGGTGTGTTCTTGAATTTAGAGCTGGCCCTAGTGTTGATATGATTTTTATTTCCTGCTTAGGAAAAGAATGATATCTGAAGCCCTCCTGGAATGCTCTTGTTTGCGTATTGATTGTTTGTCTTCCCTCAGGGCCTTATCAAACTAACCTTTGAGAAGGCAAATAATATGAAGCCTGTTTTTATTTTCAGCTTTGTCAGGAGCTGGGCTTTTTTCCTCAGCTAGTTGAGAATACCAAAGGTTGTAATCATTTATATTTTTGAATTGGCATCAGAATGATAAAGTGGAGAAAATTCACAACTGTTTCAAAACAGATGCCAGGGAACATATTCCAAGAAATGGATTGTTGCGAAGGAGAGGCTTTCGACATAAATGTGAGAAATGTTGCTGGACAAGATTGAAGATCTTTGTTATCTTATCAGGGATATTGTGTTGCTACCTCAGATCCTAAAGTGTAGTTTAAGTAACTGACTGGGTTTTGAGTGTTTATTTGAAAAGATTAACATGTTACTCTTATAACTGCAGAGATCTGAGCAGAAACCTCATCCATGAAATTCACAGCAGAGCTTTTGCCAAGCTTGGGCCAATAACTAATCTGTAAGTAGACGATTTTATGCAGTACTATCATGAAAGTAGTAACTATTGCTACAGAAATTTGTGTTTTAACATCATCAAATCACAGTATTTTCCTCTTTAGTTGTTCCCTTGTATAAATGCTAAGTTGCCATTGATAGTAACGTCTTCTCAAATGGCAAAATACATGCTAGATCTGTGGTTTCACCACACCTCAGTTTCATCCTCAGGATCTCATAGTTATGATGTTGATACATGTAGAGATGTTTTTATGTGATTTGTATCTTAGGTGTTAACTTAAAGTCTCATTCACGTTTTAGAGATGTAAGTTTCAATGAATTAACTTCATTTCCTACGGAAGGCCTGAATGGGCTAAATCAATTGAAACTTGGAGGCAACTTCAAGCTGAAAGAAGCCTTAGCAGCAAAAGACTTTGTTAATCTCAGGTGTGTTTTTGCTTATTTTTATTTTTTGTTGAAGTTATGGCAGGCTGCAAAATTATAGAGTGTCCTGGTTTTTTGCAGTGGTTCCCAGATTTTCTGGTAGGCTATAATTTAAGAGTATTTTCTACCTCATTGCTTGCTAATTTGGTAAAAAATAGAACATGAACATTATTCCATAGTTTTTTGAGAACATGAACTGGAACCCTTGATGTTCTTAAAGAAATAATAGAGCTATTTATTGAAATGGTTTTTAATACAGGGGACTTGTCATTAACAACAATGTGACAGAAACCACGTAAGTGTGAACCTATAGAAAATTGATATAATATTTCCTGAAGATTTTAGAGTGGTGGTGGGGGGGGTCATTAAATATAGTAGAGAGCTTGAAAATATTGTTGGAGAAGAGAATAAATATTTTCATTACATTTATCTGAAAAAAGTAAATTCATTTCATGGTGTAAAGTCGCAAATGACCTGGGGCATTAATTTTAAATTAAACTACCAGTTTTGTATGACAAATTGGGTATAGTTAAGACATTTATTAAAGGAGTCATAAGATTTTACTTTAAATTGCAGCATTGCTTATTAAATTTTAAATATGGTTTGATTTCTATCCAACTTTTAAGCCGTATCTTATAGAAAGGAAGAATCTCATAGTGTCATCTGATACCAGAGCTCAGATGGGAAACGGAGGCCCAGAGAGGATGAATGACCAGCCTAAACTATGTGACAGTCAGGTCCTTCTGACCCCTAGGCTGTGGTTTTCTAAGATTAAAATACTTTTTACAAAAACTAAATCATATCTGTGAAATTGCTATTCAGTGGAGATTTTGCAACTTTTTTCCAGGTCTTTATCAGTACCATATGCTTATCAGTGCTGTGCATTTTGGGGTTGTGAATCATATGCAAATTTAAACACAGAAGATAACAGCCTCCAAGACCACAGTGTGGCAAAGGAAAAAGGCAAGTGCATGAACTTTTAAAAATAAAACATTCAACAGAAAATTGCAGGAAAGTATGGTTCTTTTGAATTTTTAATTAAATGAACTTTATGTTATATATGCAGGTACTGCTGATGCAGCAAATATCACAAGCAATGCTGAAAATGAAGAACATAGTCAAATAATTATCCACTGTACACCCTCAACAGGTATGCCCAACCTGTTTTGCCACAGTTTCTCGCTCTAAATAAACATTAGGCAAGCGCATTTAAAATTTCTGGGGAGAGATGTGATTTTTGTAACAGGGGCAATACTAGATGATCCCTTAAGGCCTTCTGACTCGCAGTGTGGTCTGTGTACCAGCAGTTTAGGCCTCTCTTGCAGAATCTCAGGCCCAGACCCACTGAATCAGAATCTGCATGGTAGCAAGCTCCCCAGGTAAGGGTTATGCACATTAGAGTTTGAGAGGCACTTTCTTAATGCTCCTTTAACTCTAGGACTAGTTCTATGTAAGTTTTTGTTTTATAAGGATTTTTAGTGGGGGTTTGTGTGTGTGTGTGTGCGCGTGTGTGTGTGTTTTAATGTAATCTTGCCTTTCCTTTTTTTTCCCTCCTGATTTGCTTCATTGAATTGAGCAATCTTGGGAAAGTTACTAAACTGACACCACATATTTTGTGGTGATTGTAATTGTCATGTTCTACCTAATGTACCAGAGAAGATGGAATTATAATTTTACTGTAAAAGAAAGGATTAAATATTTGAATTAAATTGCATGCTACAAAGTAGATTCCTTTGTTAGTGTACATCACAGGATAATCTGGACGTTAATTTTATAACGCAGAATCATGAGTATTATTATAGATTCACTAATGATTACTGCTGAATTGTGAGCTTCTTAAGGGGCTGTGTGTATATATTCTTTGAATACTTAACACACAGTTTGTTGTATAGAGAGCAGACTTTAACGTACCAGAGAGCTGGGATCCTTCTTCAGAACCAGAGGAGGCAGCAGGCTTCCAAAGACAGACACTGGGATGGAAGCTACTCTCCAGGCTTTTTTGAGAAAGTAACCCCACACTTACCTATAAAACAATTCTTGAAAGAGGAGGTATCTTATTCTCCAAGGTCAGATGAGCTATCCCCTCCTCTCATGAAAAAGGATGCTTTCTTTTGACACTTCCTGAGGAGGGAGTAAAACAGAAATTTAAATTTCTTCTAAAAGTTTATTTGGAAGTCAAATAGTTAGTGCAGAACTGGCTTTTTAGGTCTCAATAATTGAATATCTCAATAATTAAAATGTTTTATTGGATATATCAATTTCATGACAGTTCAGAATGATAAAACATGTATTTTATACAATTATAATACATAGTTTCCCTGTGCTTCATTGTCAAAATTTTTTCTTTCCTTATTTTTAAATAAAACAGTTGTCATGTGACATAACTAGCATGTCAAAGTCAGTTACTACAATGTACAGTTCAGCCACTGAATGAGTTCTTGCAATCCTAGTTTGTGTTATATAGGATTTTATTATACATAGCTTTGAATGAATAGTTAACATCACTGTGGTTTAGTCCTAGCTATACTTTCTTACTGAATGACCTTTGTGTGGTCAATCATATGCTTTGAAATATCAGTGTCTCTTGATGAAAAATGTGGATAATCCTACCTATATTAACCTGCCTTATTAAGTTGTATTTGAAAGTCATAAGAAAATGTGTAAAAATATGAAAAAAAAGGTGTACATACATATACATATATAAAGTATACTGAGACCAGGAAGGAAGAAGAAAAGAGAGATAATATTTACTGAAGTGTGACTACATACTCAGCAACCTGCTTAAGTACCTTATGTATGTAATTTTACTTAAGCTGCACAACTCTGTGAAATAGGCATTATTATCCACAGGTAAGAAAATGAAATTTATAGAAATTTAAGTGCTTTCTCAAGGTTAGAGAGGCAAGTAGGAAGTTATAAACCATCTGATTCCAGACCCTCGGTATATCAGATACCTTTTATGTGCCAGACATTGTGCTGTGTATATTAACTTAGATGTAAGAAAAAATCAAATTTTTCTTCTAAGTATCACTCTGTGGCCTTATCAAATATTTAATAAGATAAATTAAAGTTAGTTTGTTTTTAAAATTGCCTAGTCCATGAACAAAATATCTTAGAAGTGGTAATCTTTTCAATTTGGTTCCATTCAGGTAGATAGCAGATTTTATTATTCTTAACTATCAATTGCTCTATCAAGATAATATCATATGAAATATGGCCTTTTCTAAATTGTCTTTGATTTCTCTCTTTTTTTCATTTCAGGTGCTTTTAAGCCCTGTGAATATTTACTGGGAAGCTGGATGATTCGTCTTACTGTGTGGTTCATTTTCTTGGTTGCATTGTTTTTCAACCTACTTGTCATTTTAACAACATTTGCGTCTTATACTTCACTGCCTTCCTCCAAATTGTTCATAGCCTTGATTTCTGTGTCTAACTTACTCATGGGAATCTATACTGGCATCTTAACTTTTCTTGATGCTGTGTCCTGGGGCAGATTTGCTGAATTTGGCATTTGGTGGGAGACTGGCAATGGCTGCAAAGCAGCTGGGTTTCTTGCAGTTTTCTCCTCAGAAAGTGCCATATTTTTATTAATGCTAGCAACTGTTGAAAGAAGCTTATCTGCAAAAGATATAATGAAAAATGGGAAAAGCAATCATCTCAAACAGTTCCGAGTTGCTGTCCTTTTTGCTTTCCTGTGTGCCGCAGTAGCAGGCTGTTTTCCCCTTTTCCATAGAGGGGAATATTCTGCATCACCCCTGTGCTTGCCGTTTCCTACTGGAGAAGCACCATCATTAGGATTCACTGTAACCTTAGTGCTGTTAAACTCACTAGCATTTTTATTAATGGCCATTATCTACACTAAACTGTACTGCGACTTGGAAAAAGAGGACCTCTCAGAAAACTCACAATCTAGCATGATTAAGCATGTTGCTTGGCTAATCTTCACCAATTGCATCTTTTTCTGCCCTGTTGCATTCTTCTCGTTTGCACCATTGATCACTGCAATCTCTATCAGCCCTGAAATAATGAAGTCTGTTACTCTGATATTTTTTCCATTGCCTGCTTGCCTGAATCCAGTCCTGTATGTTTTCTTCAACCCAAAGTTTAAAGAAGACTGGAAGTTACTGAAGCGACGTGTTACCAAGAAAAATGGGTCAGTTTCCGTTTCCATCAGTAGCCAAGGTGGCTGTGTGGAACAGGATTTCTACTACGACTGTGGCATGTACTCACACTTGCAGGGTAACCTGACCATGTGCGACTGCTGCGAATCATTTCTTTTGACAAAGCCAGTATCGTGCAAACACTTAATAAAATCACACAGCTGTCCTGCACTGGCAGTGGCTTCTTGCCAAAGACCGGAGGGCTATTGGTCTGATTGTGGCACACAGTCGGCCCACTCTGATTATGCAGATGAAGAAGACTCCTTTGTCTCAGACAGTTCTGACCAGGTGCAGGCCTGTGGACGAGCCTGCTTCTATCAGAGTCGAGGATTCCCTTTGGTGCGCTATGCTTACAATCTACCAAGAGTTAAAGACTGAACTACTGTGTTTGTAACCGTTTCCCCCATCAACCAAAATCGTAATGTTTATAGAGTGAACCCTATTCTGATCCTTCATCTGGGAAGCACTTCTGTAATCACTGCCTGGTGTCACTTAGAAGAAGGGGAAGGTGGCAGTTTATTTCTCAAACCAGACATTGTCACAGAACAGGTGCCTAAATTATAAATTGGTGAAAAATGTAACATCCAAGCAATGTGTGGTCTGTTTAAAACAAATTTATAAGTTGAAAAGGATTTTAGGTATATGATAGCAATATGATGTTAGGTTTTTCTGACCCCTAAGAAGCAAATTTATACCTATTTTTGAATTAAGCACAAGACAAAGAACAGCTGTTAATGTTTTTTAAAAAATATTTTACAATGTAATTTTTTATAATTGAAGAAAAATCCTTGCTAATTTTACCTAATGTTTCATCATTAATCTCAGGACAATTTACTGCAGGGCCAAGAAAAGGATTGTCTCCCAGCTAGAACTGTGAGAGTATACATATACATTACCTTATTGTGTTTTTGATTTTCATCTTTGACATAAGAGGATCATAAATTTTAAGTGATTTAAAAATTTAAAACCTGAAGATGTTTTTAAAACAATATTAACAGCTGTTAGATTTTTGAAAAATAGCTAAACATTTATTTTCAGGATACATTGCTGAATGTGCAACATATCCTATTATACACTGCTTTGGTGCAATCACAGTAATTTTTTCCTCAGTATTTTTTCGGTCACACTACTAGGAAAAAGTAAAGGGCTAATTGCTGTGTGAGTTTAGTAGATTTGGCTAAACTACTAACTATAATAATATGGGGTTTTAATAGTATCTGAGGGATCTGATGGCTCTGTGTAATGTTCTCATTAAACACTTCCCAATGTTATTGGCTCTACTGATATTTTCCAATTTTGTTAGTATGTCATCTGTTTATAGTTTGGATTATATAGAAAGTAAACTATGAACAGTAATTGCATTTAATTGGAAGAAACTGGGTGTAATTATGACACAAAGCACATACTAATACATTTATTTCTTAGTGAGCTAGATCTTCCTGACTCTGTGCTATTATAAGGAAACGTCCATATGTTTTCCGGTATTATGATTTTAAAAAGAGCCTATTCAATAGCTCAGATGCTGAGCTCTGGTTAGATAAGATAAACATGTTATTAAGAGGGGAACAAAAAAGGAATAAAGCTTAGTCCTATGCCTTTAGAAGTTAAAAATTTTACTTGATTTTTATCTACGGATTTTTGACATATTACTATGCGGAATCTTAAAGTTACACTTGATCAGTATGTTTTTTGAACAATGCTAAATCAATAGCAAACCCACTGCCATATTAGTTATTCTGGATATACTAAAAAACATTAAGCTAGATTGCAGTTTAATAATTAAACTGTACATACTGTGCATATAAGGAATTTTTATCTTATGTAAATTATTTTAGAACACGAGTTGGGAAATGTGGCTTCTGTTCATTTCGTTTAATTAAAGCTACCTCCTAAACTATAGTGGCTGCCAGTAGCAGAATGTTAAATTGTGGTTTATATACTTTTTTTGCATTGTATATAGTCTTGGTTGTACATTGTCAGTGTAATAAAAACAGAATCTTTGTATATCAAAATCACGTAGTTTGTATAAAATGTGGGAAGGATTTATTTACAGTGTGTTGTAATTTTGTAAGGCCAACTATTTACAAGTTTTAAAAATTGCCATTTGTATATTTACATATCTGATAAACAAGAAATCATAACTTGGTAAGAAATTTCTAATTAAAAGGTTTTTTTTCTGAAAATTCAAGTTATTGAAAATTTTTTCTTTTATTCATTTAAAAAATAGAATAGCCAGATATATGAAATGTGTTAAACTGTGTTATATATGGTATGAAATACAATATTGTACTCAGTGTTTTGAATTATTAAAGTTTCTAGAAAACAATCTATTTTGCCTTAATTTATAACTAGGTATATTAATGAATTTACTTAGTGTTAAAGTAAGCAAATCAAATATTTTTTAAGTGGAGAGCAGTAGAAGAAATGTTGGAAGTAACCATTAGAAAATATTATTTTGGGCCGGGTGCAGTGGGTAACGCCTATAAACCTAGCACTCTGGGAGGCTGAGGTGGGAGGATTGCTTGTGGTCAGGAGTTTGAGACCAGCCTGAGCAAGAGTGAGACCCCATCTCTACTAACAGTAGAAAAAATTAGCCGGATGTGGTGGTGCACACCTGTAGTCTCGGGAGGCTAAGGTAAGAGGACTGTTTGAGTCCAGGCATTTGAGGTTGCTGTGAGCTAGGCTGATGCCATGGCACTCTAGCCTGGGTGACAGGGTGAGACTCTGTCTCAAAAAAAAGAAAGAAAATACTATTTTGATACTTAACTATAAATATTTAAGAACTGTTTGCTGAAATTTAGAAGTAAGGTTTTATCCTAAGTCTGAACCATACTCATGGAAAAATTGCAAAATTTAAGAGAATATCATCAATTAAATATTTAAAAGCAAATGATTAAAAAACCTGCATGATATTAAATGTAGTCAATTACACAGTTGCTTAGAAATCCCTCCATCTTTATAATCATAAAATCCTTATTTTATAGATGAGGAAACAAAGGGCTTAATGAAACCCTGAATCATAGCAAATTAGACCCAAACGAGAACCCAACTCCTCTTAATTCTGGACAGAGTTTTTTGGGTGTGTTTGTTTTAAACTTTATATATGTATGAAATTTCTGTAACAAAAAGTAGTATAAATATCCCACCGCCCCACCCTTCAACCCATACCCATCACTGCTTTGACCATTATCCACAGCACATGGTGAATCTTGTTTCATTTTCACCCCATTCACTAACCCCCTCCAGTTCCTCTGTCCCTTGAATTATTTTGAAACAAACCTAAGACATCATGTTGTTTCATCTGTCAATACTTCAAGTCTAGGGATAAATTTAAAGTTGCTTAATATATTGCAACAGGGCTAAACGGTAATGGTATTATTTTTGTAACAGTTATAGATTTTTAAGCTTAAATAACTTTTATACAAGGTTACAAAGCCAGCAAAAAATAATTATCTCAAATATACCAAGAAAGCCAAAATAAATTAGTAAGAAAATGTTACTGAGCCAATACCCTAAAACTTAAGGGGAGAGACCTTCTTTGGAGCTTATGAGTACATTTATATTAATATATAATTCTACCCACCTTGATTAAGGCTTCTCAGCCCTAGTAATGAAAAGGCACTACAAGAAATGAGACCACAGAACTTGATTATGTTCAAACACCCGCACAAATGCCATATGACTTTTTGTCTCCTAGCCTTTGAGGGGGTCCAGTATTGCTAGAGCATAATTCAATAGTTTGGTCATAATGATGACCCTGAAGCATCAAGGAAAGGGCACACTTTGTTTAGTAAAACTTTTTTTTTTTTTTTTGAGACAGGAGTCTTGCCCTGTTGCCCTGCATAGAGTGCAGTGGTATCATCATAGCTCTCTGCAACCTCAGACTCCCAGGCTCAAGTGATCCTCTTCCTTCGAGCCTCCCCAGTAGCTTGGACTACAGGCGTGAGCCACCTAGCCCCAGCTAATTTTTCTACTTTTAGTAGAGACCAGTCTCACTCTTGCTCAGGCTGGTCTCAAAACTCCTGAGCTCAAGCAATTCTTCCCCCTCAGCCTATCACAGGGCTAGGATTCCAGGCATGCGCCACCCTGCCCAGCTGCTTAGTATAACATCTTGAGGAAGAGAAGCATATCACATTTTAGATTCCCTTACCAAGAAGTTAAAATGGAAAAGTTTTGGAATTTACACAAAATTTACCATTGTATTCGTTGGGTCCTGAGCTTTGAGAATTAATATGATAATAAGACGTGGTTAGATAGATTTTCTTATTTTACAGAGGAGTACATTAGGATTCGAAAATTAGGATTAGGAAAAGCATTGATTCAAATCCACGTCCCTTTCATATTAAAACTTGTGTGTTTTCCACTACACTTCAGTTACATCAGGTTATGTCTGTTGCAAGCTTACCTCTTTATGAAGACTGAAGGCAGCTCAGGGCCTTTTGATGTTGTTATTGATACTAGTGATGTTCTGATAAAAGGTTTTAACCAGATATGCCAATATTGAATACTTGGGATAGAGAATGAAAATTCCATCAAGTTAGTTTTATTCCATGATTAACATTATCACTCAGTTGGGGATTGCTCCGGTTGTCTTCCATTTTCAATTTTACTGAAATTTTTAACAAAATATTCCATATAAATAGTTTTAACACGTCATGTTTTATTATAGCTTCTGCCTTCTGAATTGTCTTAGAATTGCTATTATTTCCTTCCCTCCCCCTGCCCCTCCCCTTCCCCTTCCCCCCTCCGCCTCCCCTTCCCCCTCCCCTTCCCCCCTCCCCCCTTCCCTTCCCCCCTTTCCTTCCCCTCCCCTCCCCTCCCCTCCCCTCCCTTCCCTTCCCTTTCCTTTCCTTTCCTTTCCTTGTCTCACTCTGTTGCCTGGGCTAGTGTGCCGTGACATCAGCCTAGCTCACAGCAACCTCAAACTCCTGGGCTCAAGCGACCCTCCTGCCTCAGTCTCCCAGCTAGCTGGGACTATAGGCACACGGCACCGTGCCTGGCTAATTTTTTCTCTTTTCAGTTGTTTGGCTAATTTCTTGCTATTTATAGTAGAGACGGGTCTCGCTCTTGCTCAGGCTGGTCTCCAACTCCTGAGCTCAAGCAGTCCTCCCGCCTCGGCCTCCCAGGGTGCTAGGATTACAGGAGTGAGCCACTGCGCCAGGCCAGTTGTTATTATTTCTACCACATCTAATTCTCCTGTGTCAAATTTTGCAGATCTAAATTTCATCAAAGATTTTGGGTCACCCTTTGGTCGGTAACAAATTGTGTGTGTTGTTTTAGCCATTGTCAGTTTTCACTTCGTGATAGTTCTACCAGCAATATATTTAATACATTAAGGTTAATACACTATGACCTCAACAGAAGACATTTTTATTTACAAGTGTAGACAGGTTTGTCAGCATGAATAAAACATCCAGCTTTGTTGTTTATCACGTCTTCCTTGCCACTTTTATCATCAATCCCTAAGAGAAACGTGACCCTAAGGTCGCACACAATTTTTTCTTTCCTCATAAAATGCAAATCACAGCATATTTTAGTGGGATGATTCTTCACCATAAAAGGATGAGGAACTTACGGTAAGGGCAAGACTTTCATCGATTCCCCGTACTTTGTGCAGGCCCTAGCATACACCAGCGGCTTCAGAGGCCAAAAATTCACATGTATAGATAAACTAGTTCCTTTAAGATGCCGTGCAAACAAAATGCTACAAAAACGCTGAAAGATTGTCCCCAAAGTGCCCTCTTGGATACACTTACAAACTTGTATCAAGTTCGCCCCCCTTTGCTCATAAAATACCAACTTGTGCTGAAAGGAATCACGACTGATGCTTATAATCCTGACTTTGTCATTACATGGGGGGTAGTTTTGGCTTCTGCCTCTTACCCTGTAGAAGCATCTGCCTTATTCAGTGACAGGTAACATTTCATGTAACAAATGATCCGCAACACCACAGCAAACAAGTGACAGGCGCTTAAAGTTGTTAGCAAGGAGCCAGGACCTCGCCCGTGGCAAAGGGTGGTGCGGAATGAAACAAGCTCACAAGCAGCAGTCACCTTCCTGCTAGAGAGGAGGAAGGGCCCCCCCGCCAAGGGAGGCCCGGGCTGAGGAAGCCACGCAGCGCAGGCCGGGACAAAGCCCTCGCGGCGTCCACGCGTCGCCACGGCAACGCGGAGTCTGTGCCCGCCCGGATTGGCCAAGCTCGACGCGCGCGGGGTCTGCTGGGAGAGCGCGTCCCTGCCGCGGCTCCGGCAGTTTGAACTTGGCGGGCCTGATGTGGGCGGCCGGGCAGTGGGGGGCTGCTTCTCCCTCTCCCTACACCCAGTCCTCTGTCGATTGCAGATCCAGGTCTCGGCCCTCTTCGGGCTCCTTCTCCGTCCTCATGACGGGCTCCCGGGGCCAAGGGCAGGAGGTGGTGTGCTCGCCGCCGTCGCCGCCGCCGCTCAGCTGCAGCAATTCCACCATGTCATTGTTGTCTCCCCTCGGCCACCAGAGCTTCCCTTTTGACGAGGACGATGGTGGCGGGGAGGATGGGGAAGACGTGGACGAAGATGCCTGTGACTCAGAGGTCAAGGTGGCAAGCCTGAGAAGAATGGAGTTACAGGGGTGCGCCAGGTAAACCGAGGCCGCCGGGCCGATACAGCCCTTTTCAACATTTCTTAGACCCTTCTTAGACCTTCTGCCGGCCAAACACTCTCCTGTCTTCGGTCTCAAAGGCTGTGCAGGCACCTGCATCCCGAGGTGCGGCGCTTTTTTTGCACATAAAGAGTTCGGGCAAATTCTTACAAATGACAGCAGGTTTTCTGTGACTCTTAATCTTTTTGTTGACATATGATGGTTGCTACAATCTCACTTCCCAGCAAAACTCACATAGTCCCAAATACACAAAACTTTGCTACTATTTCAGGAGTTTTATGAATCCTCAAAAGCCAGATTGTGGACTCCAGAACTCTTATCCAAAACATTAACCCCAAAATGTGGTTTACTGCACCTTAGTATTGTCTGTAGTTATTCTGAAAAAAAATCTGACTGTTAGTGAAGTAGATTGTAGTAAGTAGGTCACTTTATATCGTAAAGAGCTGAAGCACAGAGGTTAGCAACGTTAACCTCAGCATGCAGAGAAAAACAAGGTCGGGTATGATCAGAGAATGAACTTAGAGTGAAATAGATGTCATTAAAACTATCTTAATATGTTTATTTCTATAATTATTCACTTAGCAAACCTATTTGGTGCCACATATTAGTCTCAGTACTGGGGACCATAAACAAGATAGATATGGTCTCTATTCTCACGGAATGAAAGCCTAGATCAATCTATTTATTTTATAGATAACAAATTCATGGCTCAGAATACAAATAAAAAGTCAGACTCAAAGACATGTACCTATAGTTATTAGCAGACCTGGGCCTAATACAGAGATGTATGCATCAGGTTCCACATGCCTAGTATTGGGTATATAGAAATATAGGCAAAGGGCCTATCGCTGCAGGAATACCTCTTGAGGTAGGCCTAGTAATGCAGGTCCATTCTGGGATAGACTCATACATTTTCTTCAGAAAGCATTTACAAGTTTCTGATTGCCAAGCTGTATGAGGGATAGTGCTAAGAAATACAAGCCAGAGAGCCCATATTTTATGTGTAAATAGCAAAACAGCCCCCCTTCAGTTTAAGGCACTCATATCCAGAGTGAGTGAATGGAATATGGAACTATATGAAGTGACCCATATACATGGTTACAAGAGTGAGTCTAGTAAGTATAAGAAGTAAAAGTAAGTACATTGGTGAGAATGAAGATCAGAAAGAATAAACCAAGCAAGCCACTTGTCCAGACTGGTTGTAGCGACAAAAACAGGCTGCCTCTGATCAACCTGATAGTAGAATTTAATGGTAGAGTTAGGGTTTCAGCAGTCCAGTTTCATCTGGGCCTTTGTTGGGATTCTTCAGGACTGAGTTGGTCTGAAAGGTACTTAAAATAAATTTCAAGGCTTTGGGAAATACCTTCCGAGCATAATCAACAAGACTAAGCAATGTGGACGCAAGTTAGCAGCCTGAGGAATAGATAAATGGCCATCAAAACTACAGCTCAGCTACTGAGACCTTGCATTAGCTTCCAAGAGACAAAGCCCTAACCAAATGGAGCCTGCCAGGGGAGGAGCCAGACATCTGTGTCTCATTTATCCAAAGCCTGAATGAGCTGGTAACACCTAAGGCTGCCTTCATTACCACATTTCAGTCCCTATGAATCAAAGGAATAGGTAGGATATGGGCTTGGAAAGAGAATGTAGGAGTTGGCAGGCCTTGTGTGTGGCAAGCATCAGATGCTTATTAGATATTCAATAAATGTGTGCTGAATGAATGCCTATTTCCCACTTCCTAGAGAATAGATAGAGTGATTATTTTCAAACTTCAAAACACTTAGCACTTCCTGTCAGGAAAAATACATTTTTAGAAAATTTTCTCATTCGTCTTCCCAGCCATTGTTCTGGGCTGCGAGTAATCCTCTGGAGCTAGAGCTACATGGGATTTTCTCCATCCTTCGCCTGCCTCAGATGGAGACTGTGGTAGGAGTAACTAGACTAGAGAATTGTATACATCCTAAAGACTCCCAAAAGGGAGTCAACCTAAATGCTAAAGAAGAGATGAGCTATATTTTTTTAATTTTCAAATTTACGGAAAGAAAAGTTGAAAGGAGAATATGAAGAACAACTGTTCACTCTTCGAACCCATAGTCCCTAATTGCTAACACATTTACTTCATCGTTCTCTCTGTGTATATACGTTTGTTCCTAAACTATTTAAAGGAGGGAAAGGGAAATGTCTGCTCCAGGATCTGATTAGGATTATGTGTTGTAATTAGTTGTCCAGATAAGATTTTTAGGAATAAAAACTTGTTGGCATCAAGGCAAATGGATTGTGTGTGGGTTATCCCAATAGGTTTTTAAATAATGTGGTTTTAGAAGATGAAGGAATTCAAAGGCAGTTTGATGGATAAACTAATTCAGATATTGGAATTCCTTTTCATGATATTTCATAGATATACATAATTTATATATATTTGTAAAAATCACAATATTGTAAGTACATTATTAAGTTTTGCTTTCACTGTACAGCTAAGAGATTTTGACTGGTAAGGAAAAGAGTTTTGTGTACAAGTGCTATAGTAGCCTCTATTTTGTAGCATTGAGGTTGAATCAGAAGATATCCAAGAAGAACAGAAACAGGTGCACCTACCAGAAAGCAGCCTGACACCATGGGAGGTGTGGTTTGTTGGCAAAGAAAAAGAAGAACGTGACCGGCTGCAACAGAAAGCTCTAGAGGTAAAACTGCACAGTGTTCTTTTTATTTAATCCATGAGCTCACAAAATAGAGCTGCTGTTGTAAATTAAAATGTTAGTGTTATTATCCCTAAAAACAGTTTTTTTGTATTTGTTTGTGTGGTTTACTACGTCAAATTTAATAACTCTTATTAATAGAAATAATATGTATTCATTATAAGAGCATGCAGAAAACACAGCTAAGTTTAATTAAGAAAATTAAAATTTCTAATTTTACCATCAGAAGATAACCAATGTTAATATTATGGCATATAGCTTTCAGATTTTCTTCTATGTAAATTATTTTAAAATAAAAATGTACAAATGTATATATACAGACATATACAATGGAGCTGTATGATATGTACATGTAATTAAGGTAAATTCAACTGTATACCCATGCACAGTAAAATTTTTAATTTTTTAACAAAAATTAAAGTAGAGCAGGAGTCTCCCACCATACATCACTCAAAGAGAATGTTCCCTAGAGTAAGTATGTGCTGACAATGGGGATCTGCTAGTCTTTTAGGTCAGTTTTTCTGTGCCTTCTTTTCTTATGTATGGACATTTCCATGTGTGCCATTTTCTTTTTGAACTTTTGCTGTACAAACTCAAAGAACAAATAGTTTTAAATGTATTTTTAAATGAATCCCTCATTCTTTGAACTCTTCCTATTTGCTGTTCAAAACCTAGCAACCAAATAGATTTAGGTAATTTGGTACTCCTCAAACTCACTATCTGAATTATTATTTTTTTTTTTTTTGATTTCAAAATATTGTGGGGGTACAAACATTTTGATTACATATGATACCTTAGCCTCTCCTAAGCCAGGGCTATGAGCTTACCCTTCCCCCATATAGTGTGCTCTGCATCCATTAGTTGTGAGTTTACCCACCCCCACCACCTGCCTCCCACCTGACCAGTACCCAGTGAATATTACTACCATGTGGGCACCTTAGTGTTGATCAGTTAGTACCAATTTGATGGCGAGTACATGTGGTGCTTGTTTTTCCATTCTTGTGGTACCTCACTTCGAAGGATGGGTTCAAGCTCTATCCCGGATAATATCAGAGGTGCTAGTTCACCATTATTTTTTGTAGTTGCATAGTATTCCATGGTATACGTATACCACATTTTATTAATCCACTCATGTATTGAAGGATTGGGTTGTTTCCACGTCTTTGCAATTGTGAATTGTGCTGCCATAAACATTCAAGTGCAAATGTCTTTATTATAGAATGTCTTTTTTTTTCCTTTGGGTAGATGCCTAGTAGTGGGATTGCTGGATCAAATGATATTTCTATTTTAAGCTCTTTGAGATATCTCCAAATTACTTTCCACAGGGGTTGTACTCATTTGCAGTCCCACCAGCAGTGTAAGAGTGTTCCAATCTTTCTACATCCACCCCAGCATTTGTTGTTTTGGGACTTTTTGATAAAGACCATTCTCACTGGAGTTAGGTAATATCTCATTGTGGTTTTGATTTGTATTTCCCTGATGATTAGAGATGTTGAGCACTTTTTCATATGTTTGCTGGCCTTTATTCTATCTTCTTTTGAAAAGTTTTGGTTCATGTCCTTTGCCCATTTATTGATGGGATGGTTTGTTTTTTTCTTGTTAATTTTCTTAAGTTCTATATAGATTCTTGTTATCAGCCTTTATCGGATGAGTAGCATGCAAATATTTTCTCTCATTCTGTAGGTTGTCTATTCGCTCTAATGATGGTTTTCTTGGCTGTGCAGAAGCTTTTTAATTAGGTCCCATTTGTTTATTTTTGTTGCTACTATGATTGCTTTGGGGGTCTTCTTCATAAATTCTTTGCTTAAGCTGATGTCTGTAACAGTTTTCTCAACATTTTCTTGCAGAATTCTTAAGGTTTCACGCCTTAGCTTTAAGTCTGTTATCCCTCGTGAGTTGATTTTTGTGAGAGGTGGGAATCCAGTTTCAGTCTTCTGCATGTGGTTATCCAGTTTTCCCAGCACCATTTATTGAACAGAGATTCTTTTCCCCAATGTATATTTTTGTCTGCTTTGTCAAAGATTAGATGACAATCTGAGGATGGTTTTATATCTGGGTTCTCAGTCCTGTTCCAAAGGTCTATGTCTCTGTTCTTATCCCAGTACCATGCTGTTTTGGTTACTATACCTTTATAGTAAAGCTTGAAGTCTGGTAGACTAATGCCTCCCAATTTGTTCTTTTTGCTTCAGATTGCTTTGGCTATATGAGGTCTTCTCTGGTTCTATAAGAAGCATAGAATTATTTTTTCTAGATCTGTAAGGAATGATGATGATATTTTGATAGGGATTGCATTAATTCTGTAGATCACTATAGGTAGTATGGACATTTTAACAATATTGATTCTTCCAATCCATGAGCATGGTAGGGTTTTCCATCTGTTTCCATCTTCTACAATTTCTTTTCTCAGTGTTTCGTATCAAAGATGCAATACCTTTCATAATAGCATCAAAGAAAATTAAATATTTAGGAATATATCTAATGAAGGAGGTGAATTCTTCTTATCCAAACCCAGAAATCAAATAAATTTGAATGGTGAGGGATTCTTGTTTCTAATGAAATAGCATGAAACTCTTTTGTAACCTGCTTTTTTCTGCCTGTTACATTATTAATATATTTCTCTATCATTAAATATTTTTATAGGCAGGGTGCATTGGCTCATGCCTGTAATCCCAGTACTTTGGAAGCCAAGGCTGGAGGATTACTTGAGTCCAGGGGTTTGAGACCAGCCTGGGCAACATAGTGAGACCTTGTCTCTACCAAAAATAAAAAATTTAGCTGGGCATGGTGATGCACGTCTATAATCCCAGCGGCTCGGGAGGCTGGGGTAGGAGAACCACTTGATGCCCGGGAGTTCAGGGTTACAGTGAGCTATGATCACACTATTGCACTCCAGCCTTGGGGACAGTGAGACCCTGTTTCTCATAACTTCATTTAAAAATGCCTGTCTAATATTATTAAAGTATATTTAAGATCTATAAATATACGTTAAAATGTAGTTAACTGGCTCACTATTGCTGACTATTTCAGTTTATTCTAGTCCTAATAATTGTGTTGCTATAAAAATCCTGAAAACTAAAGTTTTGGCCTTCATGATCTGCCTTACAATAAATTTTCCGTATCAATTTTGAAACTAGTTGTTATTTCTCTAATATTTTTCTAACCAGATATGCAGTCACATGTTCAGGAGGCTTGGCATGATTCAAATGATTGTACAAATTAGTACATTTTGCTGTTTCCTTATTGCATGATACTTTGTACTCTAGCATAAAGATTTGTTCCTAGAAAATGCACTGCGAGGTTGACACTTATTTCTTGTTAGCAGAGCACATGGCTTAAGAAAGACCTTATGGCTTGGTGTCTGGCAGGCTTAATGAAAGCCCTAGTTCCAGCCTTTTTACTTGCTGGGTGATCTTAGGCAAGTTATTTAGAATTTTTTATTTCAATATTCTCATCTGTACAAGAGGGATAAAATAATATCTGTGTCACATTTTTGTAAGGATTAAATGAAACAAAGTATAAAGATAGCTGTCTTTGTTTTTATTGGTATTATTTGTGTCATTGCCATTCATAGCCTTATTAAAGCTCTTTCATTTATTTTCAGAATTAGTATATATTTTTGAGACCTCAGACTCCTACCTCAACCTCAAGTTTTAACTTTACTAATTCCATTATTTAATGCAGTAGATTTTAAAAATATTCATTTATAAGTGAGAAATCTGTTTTTTATGTTACACATAAACACCAACTACTCAACTTACTATAAGCTGATTTGAGCTGTTACGGTATTCACATTCTTTTCTTGCCTTTCCCTTTGTTTTATTTTCTAAGTCATGCTTTCCTAATATTTCTGTCCTCATTTACTGTATTCTCTAATTTGTTTACAAACCGTATCATTAAAAGTATACATTTTTAACCATAAGGCATAGTCCATCTCAGATCCCTATTAAAGCTAAAAAAGCATGAAGGCCAGAGAAGTAACTTTGCCAAGATTTCAGTCAGTGGCAGAACTGGAACTGGAACCTAGTTCTTTTGATTTCTAATTTAAGTGCTTTTCCCACAATATCAAGATGTATTTTAGAAATATGTCTTTATATCAGATATATACAAATGTATCAGACTTAGAATTTATTTTTTAATTTACTCTGACTTTTTTATTTTCTTCCTTTAAAATTTAAAGGAAAATTTATAGGTTAGTTGGATCGTTAAGAAGATCATCCCCACTCATAAATTTGATTTCAGCAACAGACATTTAGATTTGTCTCATACATCTTTGTGGGACTGAATTAAAAAATTATTCTAACTCATTAAAATTACTCAATTTTTACAAAGTTTTATACATTTGTAACTATTGTTGAAATGATAAATATGGTAAATGTCGAATGTTAGTATTATGAAAAACTAACATGGTGGTGTTGTAGGTCAATTTAAATTTTATTTATCTTTTTATTATTTGAAATAATTCATTAGCCAACTGCCTTAAATTCTATATGATCCAATTCTAATTTTTAACATTTGCTTTAACATTTTAATATGATCTATTCTAAATTTTAAAAGTTATCTAGTTTGTGAAAGGTCCCAGTGCCTTTTGGGTTTTTTTTACCATCTTACCCTTGTCCATTTCATTCATTAGCCCTTAATGAAGGAATAGGGCAGGACGTAGAGTTGGTGAAACTCAACATTGTCAGTTTTTCTGATTATTACCTTCAGTGATAAAATATTCTTTGAAAGTAGTCAAAACCTATTGGAATAAAAATACATGTTTAGAATCCTCTTTGGATTTTGGTTTTCCATAATCAAGTGTCTATGGGAAAATAGTTATAATTCTGTTGAAATTCAGTGATGTACCAGAAGACCACATAGGGGCCTTTCGAGAGAAAACTCCAGCTGTGTCCAGGAAGAGGCTTGCCTTGGTGGTAAACAGCTGAGTCATTCAGGGTAGGAAATTCTAAGAAGAGCCAGCCTTGGAAGGGAGAGTTCTATCTCAGAATATGATGTGTCTTCTGGGTTGGCAAATTACTTGAAAAGACATCCTGAGATAAGAGCACTGTTTTGGTCAGTGGTAGCATTTTCTAGATACTTTTTGACCCTTCTTTCTTCTTTAACTCCTATATCAACATTAACTAAAATTAGTCAACCATAATTTGTCCAGAGTTGTCCTTACTGTTCCTTATCTGGTGCTCATTTCTGACTACCCTGGTCCACACTATTTCTTCCTCTTGTTCTCTCCCCTTCCTTTCTCTGAACTGTTATGTGCAATAACGTACATTGTAACACTTATTTCCTTGGTGTATAGAGGATCAGGTTAGATCAGAGATTTCTGGTATTTCATCTTTATATCTCCGTTCTTGCTAGCTCTGTGGTAGGTGTACCCTAAAAGTGTATTGAGTCAGTAATCAGGAATAAGAGCTGCAGAGATAGTGAAGAATCTTTAAAACTAAAATGGGTATTTGCTTTTGGGGATATAGTGCTTAAAAGTTGGAAAACTTTCTGAGAGAGTGAGGGCAGCTATTTTCTATGCAGCAGAATTTTAGGATGAGAGGTTGTGGAAGACAGATAGCCTGTGACCAGTTATTCTAAAGTGCAAAATATATGTTGTTGGTGTCAAGTTTTATCTTCATTTAAAACACTCGAATTTTGGTCTGAGAGCTGGAAGATGGTCTTTCCCATGCCCACCCATGCCCAGGTAGATAGGCCTTTGGGAAAGAGGAATGGGGACGAGGAGTGAGGACCAATGGAACAAGACAGGTAAAAGTATCTGATTATTAGTATCTAAAGAGAGAAAAGAAAACTAACCAGTAATTATGGTTGTAGAGTCCTAGCAAAGTCTGGTTTGAACTGCATTCTCAACTAATGCAGTAATTTTAGCTGATGAGTGACAGAGTGGTAGCGTTCAGCTTGTAGTTTTATTTGGCCATACCTTTCACATTCTTTCTGCTCAGGAAATGCCCAAACGTGTAGATTCGAGTGACAGCAAGGCTGTTAAATAATCTGGGATATGAATGTGGTTTTGTTTTATACTACAGCAGCTATGAAATCAGTAAAGAAAACTCTGGATTCTTTTTTTCCCTGAGGAAAATTGAATGGCTTCTTTACATTTCTTCTTTGGTGTAACTCTGAATTAAATTTTTAATTTAGGGATTATTTAATTCCTATCCTTTATCTTCATTAAGAATCTAGAAACTTCTTATAACTGTAAAAAAGTTACAGTTCTCTTGAGCTTCTGCCAATAGCTTACAGTGATGCCAAAATTTATGTGTGGGAAAGTTGATTTCAATGAGGGTAATTTAGCTGCAGTTTAGTCTAAGAAACTAGTGTTTTGCTGCCAAGCTATTACTTGTACATTTCTAAAAAATGACTTATGCTTCTTACCAATGCTTTCTTTCATCATAGACTAGTTACTTAAGTAAGTTATTGTGACTAGTGGTATATGCTCTATAAAGGAAACTATATTCTTGTTTAATTTGGTTAGCCTCAGCCTTTTTTGAAGTATGTGATTTGGGTACTTCTATTAAATGTTGCCTTTTTTTCTAAATAAAATCCATAGGAATTAAATCAACAACTAGAAAAAAGAAAAGAAATGGAAGAACGTGAAAAAAGAAAGATAATTGCTGAAGAAAAGCATAAAGAATGGGTTCAGAAAAAGAATGAGCAGGTAAGGAGAGGAAAAAACAATGCACAAACATATTAACATCTCTTTTGCAAAGTCTTCCCATTACCCCTCATTACCTAGGTTTTTAAAAATATTTCTCTTAGATTCTTTCTCCTCTGGCTTTTTTTTTTTTTTCCTACTCTTGTGGACATTTATGAAGTCTCTCTCTTCTGCCCTTTGCCCTCTACTTTTCCCTCATGTGGCTTCCACTGATACCTGCCTGCAGACAGTTGCCGAGTCTGTATTTCTGGACCTTACCTTCTGAGGCCTAGTGGTGGGCACCTCCAAGTCTACAAATCTAAAACAACCCATTTTTGCTATTTCTCCTTCACAGAACCATTCTCCTAACTCCCTATTTCTGTTTTTTTTTTATTTATTTTATTTTATTTTATTTTATTTTTTGAGACAGAGTCTCACTCTGTTGCCCGGGTTAGAGTGCCGTGGCATCAACCTAGCTCACAGCAACCTCAAACTCCTGGGCTGAAGCAATCCTTCTGTCTCAGCCTCCCGAGTAGCTGGGACTACAGGCATGCGCCACCATGCCCGGCTAATTTTTATATATGTATTTAGTTTGCCAATTAATTTCTTTCTATTATTAGTAGAGACGGGGTCTCGCTCTTGCTCAGGCTGGTTTTGAACTCCTGACCTTGAGCAATCCGCCCGCCTCGGCCTCCCAGAGTGCTAGGATTACAGGTGCGAGCCACCACGCCTGGCCTATCTCTGTTTTTATTAATAGTTCTGCTGTCTTCTCAGTCACCTAGGCATTATCAGAATTCTTCCGATGTTCTTGATCATCCTCTCCTTTTCTTTACAATGACTATTCCCGTTTGTGATCTCTTCCCAAGTGGTCTAATTACATCTTTCAGCTTATTTACTGTTTACTTCCCTATAATGGAACGTAAGCTCCATAAGGGCAGGGATTTTTGCCTCGTTTGTTCAGTTCTCTAGTGGCTAGATTAGTGTCTGACACATAATAGACATCCAAAAATATTTGCTGAGTGAATGAATCCATTCTTTATGTCTCTGTCAGACTAATCTTGCTGAAGAAATCTAAATGTCATTCCCCAATTCAAAAACTATTTTTCGTGGTTCTCCACCGTTTTCTGAATAAGGTTTTAACATCTCAACCTGGCTAGTTAAAGACCTTCTACTCTGGAAGCCAGACTTCCATTTCAGGCATGTAGTTTCCTTTATGCCATGCTATTGCTTCTTACTGGGTTTCTTTTGGGAGAACACATGGGGTAATCACGGCCCATCTTCTCGGAGTATTAGTTTTACTGAAAAATTTTGAGAGGAAAAATGTTATGTTTTTATATTAAAACAAGCACAGATATGTAATTAGGAATGAAACATAAATTTTATATTATTTTTAAGATAAAAATAGATTTTCATAGAAATCTTGGGCTTTGGGCTATGCTTCCCAGCCCCCAGGAATATGTGTTCATGAGAAATTTTGAGAACGCTTCCTTTCTTACCATTTCTCACTTCCTTATTTTTATATATGATATTTCATTAACATGGGATCTCATCACATCCTCCACCCTACCTTTCATCATTCAACTTAAATCATTTCCTGCATGAAGCACTCGCTGATCACATGCTAGAGATCCTTGTTCAATTTATATCAGTTTTATGACACTTTATCATATACTGCCTTTATTTATGTTTTATATATACATTTTATGCATATGCATATTATGTGTATCTATTATGTTGCATTATGTATATAGTTTCATTTCCATTATTTTAAAATCCATAAGAACAGGAATTATTTTTTATATTACTTTTTATCTGTTACAAGATCTAGCATAAGGCTTTGCATATAGTAAGCATTCGTTAATTAAATGAATGAATGAATGTTTTTCCTTTAAATTTTAATATATTCTTGTATTGAATCACACATCAGAAATTTTTAAAATACTTATTTTATTATCAATTTGTCTTCTGTTGTGTTTTTACATATTTAGATAGTACTGCTTATATTGTAATCTAATTTTATAAATTTAAACACATTTAAATTGTAGGACAGAGTTGTAAATTTTTAATTCTAGTTTTTTGTCTTTACTGTTGAGACTAATGCCCAGTAGTGTCAATAAGAGTACCAAGTAAATAATTTCAGTAAATTGAAGATGATTTAGCCTTCTTTATCCAGGTATTATAAGAAGGAAATTGGTTAAGGGTGTGTGTATGTTATAACCATAAATGTATTTGTTCCTTACTTTAGAAATCAATTATTTTGGTTATTTTTAAGTTTGCTTCATCTTATACTATAACAAGAAAGAGCTCTTTGTGAATAAATGCCAAAATCAAAATAAGTCTGTGTAACCATTATAAAATTTGATTAATACGTTTTTGAAATTTAGAACTATAAAACAAACTCGTCTTACATGTACAGAATAGTTTGCGCTCTCCTCTAAAAACCTGTCTTATCTTCTAACTCCATCATAAGCTAATTTTTCCATGCCAGTCAAACATAGTTGTTGTTTGTCTAAGAATGTAAGAGACTGCTGAAAGATGATATATTCACTGTTTTAATTAGTGGCAGTAGACCTAATCCAATTATTTGAGAAAAAAATTCTTTCTTTTATAGAGAAGTGGCTTGCCCTGATGTAAATCACCAATTATGGAAGGGAAGATTCCATAAGGTTGAGAATAGTTCAAAAACAAACCCTGAGAAGTTAAATTTACCTGTTCTGCAGAACATTTGTGCATGTTAAGGAATAATTGATTACTCTAATTTTTTTTTTCCTTTAAAAACTATCAGATTTCTTATTCCAGCCTTAGTTACATTTACCTCTGTTTGTGAAGACTGCTCTCCTGGTTCTTCTCTTCCTGTCTGGCATCTAGCTTTTTTCTCCTGTTTACATTTCATGGTGTGTGGTCCTCCCCTGCCTCCAGCTTCGTTCACATTTTAGCTATATCTATGGCTGCTATTTTCTCCAAGTCATTTTCACTGTGTTCTATCAAAAAATCTGACAAAAAGAATTTATGTATCCATTAGCAAAGCTATTTTCTTGTAATATGACTGTAAATTGTTAAATGCCTTTAAAATAAATGGCTTATCTCCACTGGTATTCTTATATTTGTGTTGCCATACTGATTTATTTTCTAGATTTGTTTTTACAGTGTTGTATTACATATTTTATAAAAGGGTCTTTATTTGCAGTGTTTTAAAAATTATTTTAAAATTATTTAATTCTTGGAATACAACTGATTTTTTGTGTAAAAAATTACTCAGATCAACAAGGTGTATGATTGATAACACTGTTACCAGTGCATCATTTCTGCTTTCAACAAATGTTTACTCAGCATTTCCTGTGTGCCAGGCCCTATTGGATGAACCGAAATAGAAATTCAGAAACTTTAAGCAGCCATTCGTTTTGTTGCTTTCCTTTAGTTGTAAGAAAAAAAGGTTTTCTCAGGGCACCGTCTTAAAATAAAGGAAGATTTATTGTTGTGCTTTGCGTGGTATAGAACTAGCATGCCAGAAAATCTGAGGCCACTTAGTGGCTGACTTCTCCCTCAGTAGTAGTGACTATTCTGAACCACTGCTCTGTTCTCCTTTTGCTAGCTGAAGGCATTCTAGTCTCTCATCTTTAGTTTATATCCCACAGAGAGTCTGTCTGATTTTTTAAAATTAATTTCAGTGAGCTACAAGTTGCATACAATAAAATACATCTATTTTTAAGTTTGATGACTTTGGCAAACTTAGGTAGTCATGTAACTGACCGGCACGACAGTCAAGATCTGGAACATTTCCCTCACTCCAGAAAGTTCCCTTGTGCCCCTTTTCATTCACGCCCACTCCCTGCCCCAAACATCCCCAGCTCCAAGGAAACCACTAATCTACTTTCTGCACCTGTAGATTAGAGTTGCCTTTTCTAGGATTTTATATAAATGGAATGATAGAATATATACTCTTTGGTGTTCATCTTCTTTTATTTTTAAATTTATCCTGATATTTCATGCATTATTGATTCCCTTTTATTGCTGAGTAGTATTCTGTGGAATACCACAAATTGTTTGTTTATTCACTAGTTGATGGACGATTAGATTGTTTTAAGTTTGGGGGTATTATGAATAAAATTCTATGACCACTCATTTACAAGTCTTTTTGTGGACATTTGTTTTCTTCTCTTGGGTAAATGCCTAGGTAGGAGCTAAATTGCTAGCTATGTATAATACAGCTGTAATATGTGTTTAACTTTATAAGAAATTGCCAAACTTTTTTCTAAAGTACTTGCACCATTTGACATTCCCATTGAAAGTTCCAATTGCTTCACATCTTTGCCAGACCTGATATTGTCAGTTTTTTTTTTTTTTTTTTTCATTTTAAGGCCTTCTAGTGAGTAGGGAGTGGTATGCCATTGTTGTTTTAATTTTCATTTTCCTGAGATCTAATGATGTTTAGCATCTTTCATAAGCTTGTTGTACTAGTCTTCTAGGACTGCCATAACAAAATACCAGACTGGGTGGTTTAAACAACTGAAATTTATTTCCTCACAGTTCTGGAGACTGGAAATCAAGATGAAGGTGTCTGTTTGGTTTCTCCTGAGGCCTCTCTCCTTGGCTTGCAGATGGCTGTCTTTTGGTATCCTCACAGGACTTTTACTCTGTGCATAGACATCCCTGGTGTCTCTTCCTCTTATAAGGACATTAGTCCTATTAGATTGGGATCCCATCCCCCATGACGACCTTGTGTAAATTCCATTACTTCTTTAAAGATCTTATTTCCAAATATAGTCACATTGGGGGTTAGGGCTTCAACATAGGAATTTGTGGAGGGAGGGAAACAGTTCAGTCTATAACACTTAATTGACCACTCCATCTCTTATGTTGTTGGCTTGTTTTTTTTTTTTATGTTGGTTTAGGTTTTTTGCCCATTTTTTGGAGGGTTTGTATGACTTATTATTAAGATGTAAGAATTCCTTATATATTTGAGCTAAAATTGTCAGATACATGTATTGCAAATATCTCCTCCCATTTAATTTTTCTTAATGGTACTTTTTAAAGAAGTTTTAAATTTTGATGAAGTTCTGTATTTCATTTTTTAAAATAGTTTATTCATTTTGGGTCCTGTTTAAGAAACATTTTCCCACTCTCAAGGGTATAAAAATATTCTCTGTTGTTTTCTTCTAGAACTTTTATAACTTTAACTTTGCCTGTATGTTTATTTTGAGTTAATTTTAAAATACGATATGCATTGAGAGTCAAAGTTCACTTGTTTGCATATGGACTTTCAGTTGTCCCAACACTAATTTTATTTTTTTGAGATGAGGTCTTGATATGTTGTCCAGGCTGGTCTTGAACTGACTTCTGAGTTTAAGCTATCCTTTCACCTCAGCCTCCTGAGTAGCTGGGATTATAGCCACGTCACTGTGCCCGGCTCCCAACACTATTGAAAACATAATACTTTCCCTATTAAATTACCTTGGCATCTTTGTTTAAAATCAATTGACCATACATGTGTGGGTCTGTTTCTGGACTCTGTTCTGTTCTATTGATTTCTATCCTATGCCAGTACCACATTAACTTTTTACTATAGTTTTGTAGTTCTTGAATTTATAATTCTTGAAATCAGATAGTGTAAATCCTCCAAATTTTTTATTCTTTTTTTTTTGAGACAGAGTCTCACTCTGCTGCCCGGGCTAGAGTGAGTGTCGTGGCGTCAGCCTAGCTCACAGCAACCTCAAACTCCTGGGCTCAAGCAATCCTACTGCCTCAGCCTTCCAAGTAGCTGGGACTACAGGCATGTGCCACCATGCCCAGCTAATTTTTTTCTATATATTTTTAGTTGGCCAATTAATTTCTTTCTATTTATAATAGAGACGAGGTCTTGCTCTTGCTCAGGCTAGTTTAGAACTCCTGACCTTGAGCAATGCACCCACCTCGGGCTCCCAGAGTGCTAGGATTATAGGCGTGAGCCACCACGCCCGGCCAAATTTTTTATTCTTTTTCAAACTCAGTTACTCTGTATCTTTTCATATATAATTTAGAATCAGCTTATCAATTTCCCTAATAATGCCTGCTCTAACATTGTTTGGCATTGTTGGGATTGTGTTAAATGTAAATACATAGGTCATTTTGGAGAAAATTGCTATCTTAATATCAAATTTTAAATCTATAAACATAGTTTTTCTTTTAACTTATGTTTTATTTAATTTCTCTCAGTGATGTGTTTTAGTTTTCAAAGTACAGCAGTATTATACGTCTTATATTAAGTGTATTTCTAAGTATTTCACGTTTTTGGTGATGAGGGCAGTTATCTTGTCTTGTTTCTGATATTTTGTAATTTCCATGCCTGGTTTTGATATCAGAATAATGCTGGGCTCTTAAAATGAACTTGGATATGTTCCCATTTTTTCTGTTTTCTCAAAGAATTTATGTAGGGTTTGATAGTTTTAAAATATGCCACAGTATTCTTTCTTTCTTTCTTTCTTTCTTTCTTTTTTTTTTTTTTTTGGTTTTTTTTTTTTTTTGAGACAGAAAATATTCACTAACTGGCCCTTTACAGAAACAAATTGTTGATCCCTGACACAGACTATAACTCATTTTTTCCTTCTTATTCAAAAGATAATCTACCGACACAGCTAAATGCTAGATAACCCATGACATTGCTAGTCATCTTTATCAAAGGTTTAGAAACTAATCTGAAAAGCATAAAAAGTATATGCAATACAAATACCATATATATCACCCTTCTTGAAGCAAAAAATATTAGCCAAGAAAAGAAATTCTTTTCTTGAAAATATCTTGTATAAGCATTCAATTAACACCCAACTAACAAACATCAGGTACATACAACATATGTCCAGTGCTGTGCTGGAAAGGCAGGTCTTAAAAATCAAAGCTCAAGTAATTATCCAAGCTGCTATCCAAGTTGCTGTTATTTCCTTCTTGCTGGGCAGCCAATAGCTGTGAAATAGAATCCTTTCATGCTAAGAACTCAATAGCCATTGAGCCATTGAACAGTACTGGATTTTAACTACTTCGTACTGTCAGAAAATCTACAAATTGAAAAGGATCTTGGAGCGTATCTCGCTCAATCTCTGTGTGACTCATGACTCTTCTCCACGACTTCATCAACAAGGCATCATCTAGTTCTTACAGTATTTTCAATTATAGCAGCTAACATTCATTGAGTGCTAACTATGCTTGTTACTATTCTACACACTTTATATGTATGTACTGTCAATTAATTCTTAGAATCAGAAAATGAGGTAGATACTATCACTGTCCCATTTTACAAAGAGGAAACTAAAGCACACAGTGGGTAAGTAATTTGCCTAAGGTCAGAGAGGTGGTGAGTGTCAGGTCACTATAGATCATACATCAAAATGGGACAATGATAAAAACAATGCTATTCCATTAAATTCTACATTTTAAATGAAATGTCAAAACTGCTTAAAATGTCACTTCCCAAAACTAATTCAAGAAGAAGTAGTGTCTGAATAGCCCTCCACTTGTAAAAACAATTCACACTTAAAAATTTTCCCCCCAAAAAACTCCAGCCTCTTACAGCTTCACTGGTAGATTCTGTCACACATTTAAGGATATTTCATCCATAAACAATAAATACATAAACAAATGAGTATGGTCACGTTCCCATAAAACTTTATTTACGAATACAGGGTGGCTGGTGGTCCACATTATACCTGCGGGCCTTAGTTTGCCACCCTGTAGTTTATATAAGAATGATATAGCCGGAGATTTGCCTGAATGTGCTCTTATATATAGTATTTGATGGGCTTTATTCATTTGTCCTCTGTCATTCACTGATGGTGAAGATTTATACAAGTGTTCCTATTGGCAAACAGTCCAGGAAATACATATATATGTGGCTCCTATTTTAGCATAAGGATAAATATCCATTGCAAAATACTAAGATTAAGGGAAGTCTAACAGATAGATTATAATTTTTAATCACTAATATATTCAACAAATCTTTATCGAGCACCTGCTCTTTACTCAGCACTATCCCAGGCTCTGAGTATATGTTGGTGAGCAAGGTCTTTGTCACTGCCCTCATGAAACTTACAGCCAACAGGTAGACTGACACTGAACAGTTGATTGTAGATATGCTATATATTTTCATAAACCACATTATGAAAACCACTACAATATTACCTATTTTAAGAAATAACTGAAGTTTACAAAATTACTGTATATAACAATCTTTCCTTAGATAAGGATAATTATAGGTGTTCCAATTAAAATTCCTTTACTTTTTCTAAGAAAAGAAAAGAAAGAAAACAAAAAATTAATAAAGAAATGGAGGAAAAAGCAGCAAAGGAACTGGAGAAAGAACATTTGCAAGAGAAAGCAAAAGAAAAATATCAAGAATGGTTAAAGAAAAAAAAGGCTGAAGAATGTGAGAAAAAGAAGAAAGAAAAGGTATTTTTATTAAAATGACCAGTTAGAATACATGGCTTTGGTGTTCATATGTGCCAACTATGTTTTTAAAAAGTATCTAATAGAAAATTCATACTGTCTTAGCATAAAATAAATGTATGAATCTATATCTATTCTATTATGCTGTGTTTAAGCTTCAAAGATGAATGTGTATTTGTGGTTTTCTTAGGTTGAGAAATATTAATCAACCTGTTGATATTTTTTCAGTCAGATTCAAAACTTGTTATTCCTGTTAAATATTTTTCGATATACTTTCATGGAAAGTCTTATTACCATATTATAAATTACTGTTCTTTCAAGACAGCAAATTGCTTTTTTTGTGCGTGGGTTGGATGTCTTATTGTTGTTCAGAGGTAGATACCTTAATATCACATCTGTAATCATGTTCAGTTTTGCACTCATATTACAAAAATATGATTCAGTATATGGCCAGTAAGGTTTGGGATGGGAAGCTACTGGGAAAAAAATTCAGTAGAATTTGAATGGAATGTTTAGTTACAGAATATCCCTGGAAATTCTTTGGTCATGTCATTTTAAGGAAAAAGAAAAACAACGGCAAGCTGAATTACAGGAGAAAAAGGAAATAGCAGAAAAAAAGTTTAAGGAATGGCTGGAAAATGCAAAAAATAAACCTCGTCCAGCTGCAAAGAGCTATGGTTATGCCAATGGAAAACTTACAGGTTGGTTTTTATGTTATGTGGCTTAGATAAATATGGTTTGCAAAAGCAAATATTATACAGTTTGTTTCCTTTTGACAGAAATAGCAATTGGTAAAAATCATTTATCTTTTAAATTGCTATTTTCTGGAAGATTATATTATAACATACTCTGTTCCTATGGAGATACTACAAATTTATTGTCATTCTCCATAAATCAGATTTATGTATTTCTTAAAAGCAATAGTTGCAGAACCGCAAACTTATGCTTTAAAGTAATGATTTCTAACATTAAGAAATAAGTATAGTTCTCTTACATTTTTTAGATGATAAAGCCTTAATCAGGATATATTTAAGGGGTCATTTTGCCTCCCTTCCTTCTAACCCTCTCTAAGGTAGAACTTCCCATGTCTTCAGCACATTACTTCCACAGCGTGGAATACTAGACAGCACATCAACCAGACAAAAAACCACTTGGCCCTTAGGCTCGGTCTAATTATAAATGGCAATGCATGTTTTTCTTTGTGCTTCATGTTGGAAGGTCATACCTTGCTGACAGCTGCCTTCACTTGTTTAAGTGATTTATTATTAAAAATACTCCCATTCTGTTTTGTTCACACAATAGAACATATTCCAGACTTTGTTTTGACCATCTTGGTGAAGTGTGTGTTGACATAGCTATGCAAAGTGGGTTGCCACTGTCTGAAAGACACATTCCTGCTGTCAGGATTAGTCCTCTCTCATATGTCACAAAGGTCATCCGTTCCAGCTACTGAGCGTGGCCTGCTTTTTTTGTTTGTTTCTTGTTTGAAAAAGGGAATAATAAGCAGTGGTTTTAACCTAATGATTGGGTAGTAAAGTTAAAACTGTAGGTGGGAATATACATATTGACTAGAAGTTAATTGCTAAACTAATAGTTGTTTTATTGATTCTTTTGCTTTTTTAATGAGTTTAATTCTAACAAGCAGCATATTTGTGTGTAAATGCTGTGCTTCTCTTAAGTCTCTGTTCTTCATGCCGGTATCATTTTTATAATGAATGAAATAAAGAAATTTTTGTGCCTCTAGTAACAGAAGGATTTGGACATGATTTGTAAAACGTTCTTCCTTCGCATGGTTATTAGATGTCAGGCATCAGAGTTCTTTAAACACTTCAAATGCATCAGTAGAACAATGTTCCATAATTAGTAATAAAAATTACAGTGATATTGTGAAATCTTGCTAATTTGAGTGACAGTGGTTCAGAATTTTTCTGATTCTAAACAAGAATCTTGATTGACTTTAACCACATATGAAAAATTTTTTCCGTAAACTTTAGTGTCTGACAAGGGGAAGCTGGTACACCAACAGTAGTTTTTAGACTGAGTTAAGAAAATGAAGGTTTTGCTTAATTTAAGAGTTCTAAAATTAATTTCGTAGTAAAATTTTTCTAGGAGTTTGTATTTATATAGGTTTTCACATTGACATTATTTGGATTCTTAGAATTATCATTTATGTTTTAATTTTTACTATAATATTTGCAGTGTTTGGAAAGTATTCTTTGAAAATATTCAAGAGTTCAAGTTTTAAATGAGTCAAATTGGTTTATCAGTGATATTTTTCCATTTGACATTTTAGCATTTTTCTAGGAATTTTAAAATAAGTGGTTTCTTTGATCTCAAGCATCTTTTTCATTTTTTGTTCTGATTTTTCAATAATTTTAGGTTTTTACAGTGGAAATTCCTATCCAGAACCAGCCTTTTATAATCCAATTCCATGGAAACCAGTTCATATGCCCCCTCCCAAAGAAGCTAAGGATCTATCAGAGAAAAAGAGTAAAAGGCCTGTGATAAGTCAGCCACACAAATCATCATCTCTGGTAATTCATAAAGCCAGAAGCAATCTTTGCCTTGGAACTCTGTGTAAAATACAAAGATAGCGTATGTGGGAAATAGCATGTTTTTACCTAGAGCTATTTAATTTTAAAATCAGAAATTATTTTTTACTGCTCAATCAGTGACTCAATATTCCATGTGATTATTGACAGGTACTAATTTTTGCGTTTGTTTATGGAGTCCTTAGAGTTAACTGAGGAAGATATTTTCTACATTTTGTTTTTTTTTAACCTTTCAAGGTTAATCTTGGCATATTGTTTTGCGGAATAAGTGACTGAATTTGTAACAATTGTGTTTGTATTTAGCTTGTATTGAAACTATACTGTAATACCAATAAAACCAACAATTTTTTCTGTGTTCTTTCATACTCTGTTATTAGTTTATGTTTATGAACTTAAAAAGATTAAGATTAATTTGTTCAAACAAGCATTTCTAAACTGCATGGTTGAGATAACTCTTAGAAGAATCTTAAATGGGTTAGAATCCTAGAGTTATCAAAAACAGTCTTTGTTGATGGCTTTTGGTATATTTTTTTCCTGTGTAGATATTTTAAAATTATCTAACTGGAGGCATATTTTGCAATAAAGAAATGAAGGTTGGGATTTTTAAAGGAAAATTTAAAAACATTGTTTTGTAGTCCAGATCTTACGTAGTAATCTTGAGACACTAATATGTTTTCTTCACTTCGTAAAAATACTTCTACATTAATTGTAATTAGGTTGCTAGTTTTGAAATTAGGATTATCAGTGCATTATATTTTAATATTTAAAATGTTAAATGATAGCTGATATTTTATTGAGATGGAAATTACAGGTCTTATTAACAAATACATTTTAAGGATAGTAGTTCAAATGATTACCAAAATAGCGCTTAGCACTTTCTGTTAAAAGTCTTTTTAAAGTCTGTATCTTATTTAGGGGATGGTCAAGAAATGAAAATTTATTGTGACAATATAAAGATCAGTGAGTTCATTTAAAAGTGATTCCCATTTAGGATATATTACTTGTTGCTGTTAGATGAGATGAGTCATGGGCCAAGTTTCTGGTGATGCGCAGTGGTGTTTGTCAACGGAAAGAAACAACAGAATCTTTCAAGAGTATTCATGTCATCAGAAATCCAGGAGAATTAACTTCTAAGCAGAGAACAGTTTATTAGGAATCAGTAGGGTTTGTTGGGTCAAAATATGGCTGAGGTTTAGAGGCCTGCCCATACTCAGAACCTCTCAGATACAGTGAAACTTCCAGATGGTCAGTCTACTTAAGGAAATTCACCTAGAATTTGCCAGGGTAGCAATAATCCTGCATGTAAAAAACATATATGTGTGTACATGTGCCTGAATTCCTCAAAGGTTTAGATATAGTTGCTATATCTAATAAACCTTTAATTTCACAGAGTAGATTAATTTATAGCTATAACTATAACCCTAATAAGACTTTTCAGTCATTCGAGTATTAATCATTTATACATATATATATATCGAGAGTTCAGTAGTATGAGTTTTATTCTAATTATAATGGGAAGCCTCTGGAATATTTTAAGCAGGGAATTGTTAAGATCTCTTTACTTTGTAATTACTCTAGTTGCTGTGAGGAAATTGGCCTGTTGAGATCAAAGAGTGCAACCAGGGAGACTCACTGGAAGGATTTTGTAGTACCTAGCAAAGAAATCATGATATATGTGTCTCATACTCAGGGGAGAGTCAGGATTGGAGACATAAATTTTTTTTTTTAATTTCAGAATATTACGAGCATACAAATTATTTAATTACATGTTTTGCTTTTGTGCAGTTTGAGTAAAAGTTATAAGTGTGCCCATCGCCACGGTAGTTGCATTGTACCCATTAGGTGTAAATTTACCTGTCCCCTCCTCCCCTCTCCTACCTACTTGGTTTCCGTTGAGTTTTACTACCATATATGCACATGGGTGTTGATTGATTATTTTTTAAGGCAGGGTCTCACTCTGTAGTCCAGGTTAGAGTGCAATGGTGTCATCATAGGTCACTGCAGCCTCAAACTCCTGGGCTCAAGCGATCCTCCTACCTCAGCCTCCCAAGTGGCTGGGACTATAGGTATGCACCACCATGCCTGGCTAATTTTTTAATTTTTTGTAGAGACTGGGTCTCACTATGTTGCCTAGGCTGGTCTTGAACTCCTGGCCTCAAGTAATCTTCTGCATTAGCCTTACAAAGTGCTGGGATTACAGGTGTGAGCCACCACGCCCAACCCTGGAGATATAAATTTGAAGCACATTAGCACATACATAGATGGTATTTAAAAGCATGGAACTTGATTAAGTTACCCAGGAAAGGTTTGGATAGTAAAAAGAGAGGACTAAATATTCTAATATTGAGATATTAAGCATCCAGCAAGAATCCTAAAAACAAGCAACCAGTGAAGTAGAAGGAAGCCCAACAGAGTATGATGTCATAGAAGCCATGAGTACAAATGCATCATGAACTCTGTCCAGTGCTGCTTGAGAGACAAGAGAAGGAAAGAGCCTTCATTATGGGGTAAGGAAGGTCATACTTGACCACAATAGCAACAAGTATTGAATTTCTATATGCCTGGTATTTTTATGCTTTTATATGTGCTAAGTATTTTAATTTTCATGACAATCTTATGAGATAGTTACTTTTATTATCTTCATTTTATAGTTGAGGAAACTGAGGTACAGAGAGTTTATGTTGCTTTTATACCTAAGAAATCACAGAATGTTGATTAGAATCCATGAGGTTGAAGGCCAAGTTTGCCATCTTTTTTGCCCCCTACGCTGGTGAGGGAGGACTACTTTCTATGAGATTTCTTTGATATTTTCTAATTCTTTCTTTCTTTGAGACAGTCTTACTCTGTCACCCTGGCTAATGTGCACTGGCATCATCATGGCTCACTGCAACCTCAGACTCCTGGGCCCAAATGATCCTTCTGCCTCAGCCTCACCAGTAGCTGGGACTACAGGCATGTGCCACAACACCCAGCTAATTTTTTCTGTTTTTAATAGAGATGGAGTCTTGCTCTTGCTCAGGCTAGCCTTGAATTCCTGACCTCATGAGATCCTCCTGCCTTGGCTTCCCAGAGTGCTTGGATTACAAGTGTGAGCCACTGTGCCTGACCAATATTTTCTAATTCTTGAATAGTTCTTTTATGGCTATCTTATTTTAAATCCCAAGCATTATTTTCTTTTTATTCTTTTCCATAGCATCCTATACTTATTTTATGGATGTAATATCTTTTTTCATCTCTAAGGACATTAATTGCAATTTTTTTCTTTTTCTTAATTGGCTCTATTTTCCTCCAGATGCCTTTTTCTCTTCATTTTCTCTTTTTCTGAGATTTCATTAGAGGTTTCCCTCAAATGTTTGTTAATCCCTGTCTGATATTTATATTCATAATATGAATCCTGTCTGTTCCTATTGCAAAGTAAGGCATTAAAAGGCTGAATAGAAGCTATGTGGGCACAGGTAAGGCTTGTTGATGGTGGATTTTCTGTTGTTGTGGGCAGACTTCCAAATATGTGGAAGTCTTTCCCCCTTAGGCTGTTGAGTTTCTCAGAGAAGGATCTTCTAATCTTCTGGGGAGGTATAAGCCTACCTGCCAGTATTCCTGAGTAGGATCTGGGAAGGTAGTTCTCTACATCATAGTTCTTTTTTATCATAAACTGTCACTTTTCCTGTGTTTCAGTCTGGCTAGTTAGTGCCTAAGTTCTGCTCTCCTTGGTACCTGAGGTCTCCATATACTGAACCGGAGCCCTTGCAGGGTTTTGCAGGCTGAATCAATTGTGTTTTTTTAAATAGTAAAAGAGAAGAAAAAACAGGCACCCAGAAGAAAAAGAGCCAATGAAGAAAGAAAAAAAAATTGCAGCTATTGTTAATATCCTTAAAGATGAGAAAAAATACTACATCCATATTGTCCTAACTCCAGTACTCTTATACTGTTATATCACTGCCATCCACTTTCCACCATCCAAAAATTTGTTGGAATTTTTGATTAACCATTGTATTCTCTTCTATTCTCTTTGTGCTTATGGATTTGTACCTTTTTCTTAAAGAAATTCCTTTGTCATCATCTTAGCAGAGCTTAGGGAGGGAAAGGAGATAATTGTGTGTGATTAATCTGTGGTGTTTAATTGGACATCCTAAGTTTTATTGTGAACATAATTGACATAAGGATGCTCTTAGAGATATAGGTTTGTTGCCCAGGTGAGAAATGTAGTGGCTGGAGAATTAGCATTGAATTTATACCATCAGCAGAACAGAAAATGTGATGTATTTTATGCATGTCAATAAAGGAATGACCTGTTCTTGTTCTACAGAGAATGGAAATTGGAAGTGAAACACCCTTTGTATTCCAAAATAGGGTCTCAAACATTTTGTAATTTTCAT
>CAUYRT010020485.1:0-18424 GCA_963574885.1 Lepilemur ruficaudatus
CTGACCTTGAGTGATCCTCCCACCTCGGCCTCCCAGAGTGCTAGGATTACAGGCATGAGTCACCGTGCCCGGCCATCCCTTTCTTTTTTTGATACCAGAGCATTCTGTAGCTCCTTTGGATTTGAGAGGTTAATAGCACAACATGTCTTGATCATTCTGTTTGTGAAATTGGCTCCTAGAATATTGAACAGAGACGTACTCCGTAAGTGCAAAACCGTGCTTGAAATGTGACTATGTAATGCTTGGATAACGCATCTCTCAGTTGTTTATTCTTTGTTCTTTGGTACATTTAACCTCTTTTCACGTGCAGTTCCCATCAGTTTGGCATTGGTTGCCAGAGAGGGAGGGCATCTGTTTGTCTGGGTTGTCACTTTTGGATTGGTTTTGTCTTCAACCATGTTTGTAGGTCAGAGAAGAACTGGGGGTTGAGGAGAGCTCGGGGCCTCTGTGTCATGTCTTGGCACTCCGGGAAAAGTGTCTCAGCCCGATGACCTGGGTCCTCTTCGTAGGTGCTGATAGGAGATGTGGAAGATGCCATCTGCCTCCACGCCTTTTACTATGCCATCTGGAAGCGCTATGGTGCCCTCCCTGAGAGGTACAACTGGCAGCTGCAGGCCCCCGATGTTCTCTTCTACCCGCTGAGGCCAGAGTTAGTGGAATCCACCTATCTGCTCTACCAGGTACTAGAGTTTGCCTAGTAGTTTGTATGCAAGCACTAGGGAGACCTGTAGCCATTGGTTCTTAGTAAACATTTGCTGCTTGATTTAGAATTCTGTTGTTTCATAAGGACTGATAGAGTTACCACCCACCTGTCTGTAGTCTTATTAGTGCTCAGTGTCATTCATGGCTTCAAAGGACAGGGAAGGCGTCTGCCATCAAATGTTTTTTATTTTTTTAACCTCACATTTTGGAAAACTGAATCGTGTTTTTACTAGGACTTCTATCTCACATCTTTAAATATTCAACAGGAAGATTTTGTGTTCAGGTGTGTTCTAAATTTATTTGATTAAAAAAAACTCATTTTTAATGGGCTGGGCATGGTGGCTCAGGCCTGTAATCCTAGCACTTTGGGAGACTGAATTGGGAGGATTGCTTGAGCTCAGGAGTTCAAGACCAGCCTGAGCAAGAATGAGACTCCATTTTTACTGTAAGTAGAAAGATTAGCCAGCCATGGTGGCGCATGCCTGTAGACCCAGCTACTCAGGAAGCTGAAGCAGGAGGATTGAAACCTCAGGAGTTTGAGGTTGCTGTGAGCTATGATGATGCCACTGTACTCTAGCCAGGGCAACAGAGTGAAACTCTGTCTAAAAAAAAAATCTTTTTGGGATACAATTTTTTACTAATATGTTACGGAACCCTGGTCTGTGTAATAATTATTCAGACAAAAAGAAATTTTTTTTTCTTGGTGGTAAAGGAAATAATCTTGGATTCATCTAAATGCCTATTTTTGTTTAATGTTATTAAAAAAAACGGGGGGAGAGAAGAAAAGAAAGACAACATACAGTGTTCATCTTTTGTGAAATTACTTTAGTGCCAGAGGGAATGTCATTTTAACTGTGAAATGTCTTTTTCCTGATAGTTGAAGCCAGATATTTATACTACAGTGCATGCCATACATATATACACACTGAGAGTCCTTATCCATCCACAAATACAGCAGCATGAGCTGTTAGCTCTCTAAGAAATTGGCCTTCCGTGTCATTCAGTAGGCCTACAACAGACTCCCACAGTGTAAGCTCTGGCAAGGGAAACCTGATTTTTACATGCTCTGGCGGTAGGATTAGTACTGTGGTTTGGATTTATTCAATAATTTTTTATACTGAATCTTTGCCATTTGCTTTTAGAGGAAAAAGGGAAAAATCCTATGAACTAGTAATAGTCCTTATGCCTACAGAGAGACTTCATGAGTTTTAGGTAATCTCTCAAAAAGGGAAAAGATGATAGCTTCCCATTTGGCCTGTCTGGGCCCAGCGTAGAGCAGGGCCGTACGCTCTGAGGACGGACGCCTGCTGCTGGCTGACGGCTCCTCTTAAGCTTAGTCCTGTTGCCCATGAGTTTATACTTCTTTGTTTCTGTTGCTGCCTCTTTACTATTTTCAGCTTCTTCCTCACGTTGACTGTTTTCTTAGGATCCAGAGAAATCTTGCACTTTACAGCTTTGTGCCTTGAAGCCGCGCCCTGTGCTCTTTTAATCCAGAGACGGCTGACCTCGTCGCCGTTGGCTTTTGCTGCTGCAAGTTGGCACTAGCCATGACTTAAAGATGATCCCCGACTTGTAAACTGCTTGTTGGGCAAAAGGCTTATCTTCCCAGGCAATATTTTTCCTAACAAAATCATCTACGAGCTCGTGCCAAGAAGAGTAAGCAACCCCAGGACTGATTTCTTAGGGTGATTAGAGAGGAAAGTGTGGAGGCCTCTTTTAGATAGTTTTCAGAGTCTGTTCCCATTAGCCTTTCCTCACAGTGCTGTGATTGGAATGGGGACAAGGTCCTGTTTCCTGTGCCTGCACTGTGAGTTTCTGGAGAGTTCTGAGGCGAGACAGAAACTGGATTTGTTCTCAGATATGGTACTGTTAGGGTGGGTACTGTTTTATTTCTAACCATGGTGGGGCTCAGGAGAACCAAAGGAGAGTATCTTTTCACCCTGGCACGTACTGTCTGACCCTGGCTAAAAGCAGACACATCACAGGCATGCTTTGATGTGAACTGACACGTACCTTAGTCCTTCAACCTTTGTGACCCTGCGAGATAAGGTGAATCGGGGCCGTTCCTTCCTTTGGCTGGTGACTCCTGTACTTGGGGAATCCCTGTGGTCACCGTGGTGGTTGTCGACGGCATGTCTTCCACGCCCTGCTGGATCACATTCTCTCATGTTCTCTCTAGGCAACCAAGAATCCCTTCTACCTCCATGTAGGAATGGATATTCTGCAGAGTCTGGAAAAGTACACAAAAGTCAAGTCAGTTTTCTAAGTTCCTTTCTTTTTCTGTCGGCCACCTTTGATTTACTTTGAATACTTTGAATTGCCCTGGGGAAATATTGTCCTAGTTTGCATTTAAATGTATACAATAGCCCATTAATGTTAATTTCATAGGGAAATTGCCTTTTGGTGTAGTAGAAACTTTCCATTACAGTGGGGAGGGGATTGCTTTTTGTCCCCCCCCTTTTTTTCTATGAGATTCCAGCAGATTATGTGTGTTCCTTTTAAGTAACTTACTTCCCCTAGTTATACAAACAGTACATACACTAAACTGTTAAGAGGTAGAATATTGTCGCTGTAATCTCCACATACAGAGATAGCCATAGTCAGCAGTGAAGTCTATATACTTAGAATCTTTTTTATATATTTGTATATATGATGTGTGTATATATGTATATATAAAAAACATACTGTATATTTCAATTTTGTGACCTGCCTTTTTTTTTTACCCACTATGTTATAAGTATTTTCTTACAAAATACTATTTTAGAATACCCAGATAGCAAGTCAGTTGTACAAGTATTGGTACTAAAAATGTAAATTAGTCCTTCTCAATATGTTGCCAGTCATTTTCTTGGTGCCATGATAAGCTTTTGGCCAACATCTTCCACTAATCCCCCCGTCTCCAGACTGCCGCTAACCTGATGATTTAGCAGCCAAAGCACTTTTTAAATAATTTTATAGATAACTCAGGAGAGCCCTTCAGTGTAAACATCGTTTATTTTTTTCATATGGTGTTAGAGGGTTTGGTTTGTTCTATTAAGAGAATGCTCCTGCTTCTTGAACGGATCAGCAGGTGGGACGCAGGAGAGGCGGGACTGACGGGTGCCTGTCTTGTAGATGTGGGTACGCCACGCTGCACCACGTCATCGACAAGTCCACGGAGGACCGGATGGAGAGCTTCTTTCTCAGCGAGACGTGCAAATACTTGTATCTGGTGAGTGGGTGGCAGGAGGGACCCGGAAATATTTAGCGCTGCTTAGAGCAGGCGTTTGCACAGACTGTCACCTGGCAGGTGTGTCCAGTGCTGGGTTCGGGTTTCTTTCTGGACGCACCTACTGCACCCGCTTTTGTCCCGCACCGTGGCTGGGCTGAGGGAAAGGACGGCTCGTGGCCACCGCAGCTCAGGGCCCAGCCCACGCTCTGACGTGAGAAACGAGCCCAGCGATGGTGGACATGTTGGGCTCTGTGCTGGGCCCTGGGGATCAGGTGACAAATGAGACCCGCGCTTCCTCTCCAGCATTGACGGGTTCTGGGGGTGGGTATGTGTATGGGGGCCGGGATGGTAGTTCTAGAATTCCAGCTTGAGAACTCACAGGGTTGCTTATGGGAATCATCCAGTGAGCTATTGTAGACTCCCTGCGCTTGGGTCTTAGCCCATGGAGTTTCTGAATCTTTAGGTCTGGGTGGGGTGTGTCGGGCGGGGGCAGCTCCAGGCACCCCAGGTGGTTCTGCCTCGCATTCGGGCTGGGAGCTGCGGCTGCTAATCGACGCCTTTTCATCTGGTCGTCAGGGGAAAGCGTGAGACCCAAGCCAGTTCTGCTCCCTGAGCGGCTGGGACACGCTCCTATGAGTCAGTTCCAAACTGTTACAATTATCGATTGTACCTTTTTTTTCTTTCTTTCCCTCTAGCTGTTTGACGAGGAGAATCCAGTGCACAAATCTGGAACCAGATACATGTTCACAACGGAGGGACACATCGTGTCTGTGGACAAGCATCTTCGGGAGTCACCCTGGAAGGAATTCTTCTCGGAAGAGGGTGCGCAGGACCAAGGGGGCAAGCCTGTGCACAGGCCTAAGTCTCACGAGTTGAAAGTCATCAACTCTAGCTCCAACGTGAGTTCTGGGGGTGGTCTGTGGGTGGAGGAAGAGAAAGTGCCCCTCATTCCGTTGTCACTCAGAATTCCTGAACTCAGATTGATGGCACACTCAGGTGGGGTGATTTGAAGAGTTTCATAAAGAGACCACTTGGTAGGAGTTGTCAGGGTGTAGGGATACCACAGATGCAGTGGCGGCACTGTCACTCCTGGTGGCAGAGGAACCTGGACGGAGGGAGTCCTGCAGGAGGGAGTGGCAGGAGCCACTGCTGGGTCTGGCTCCGGTGACCCTGCTGGAAGGGAGGCAGCAGGTCTGTCCTCAGCCCTGCCCCTCCTCCTGATCTGCCGAGCTTGTCCCTGGGCTGCTGGCGTCACCCGGCGGGGGCCTGGAGAGGGCAGGAGAGCAGTCAGTCACCGTGTCTTTTGATGCTGATCCTCCTGTGTGCCGCAGGCCCTCGCTTTGATTTAAGGCAGGGCCTCACTCGGTATGCCTGGATGGTCCAGGCGAGCAGTGGGACAGGTTTGGAAACGGAAGTCCTGTGTCCCTAGTGGAAGTCCCGGGCAGTTGTACTAATTTGAATCAAGCAGGATGGTTTGGAAGTGAGGATAGGGAAGTGTGGACCCAGTCAGCTCCAGTCTTGCTGTCCCACGGTGCCTCAGTTGTCAGAGTTCGGCCACCTCCCCGCAGACTGCCGGCTGTGGCCTGGGGGCGCCTTTTTGTCACAGACTGTGCTTCACGTTCCCTTGGTGCCCAGGGAGGGTTGGACCGTCAGGCTCTGGGCTAAATTGACAGGTCAGGGCGTAGGTAGGGCCCTACACCCCGTCAGGCCTCGCAGTGTTGATTGCGTGGACAGAGCGTAACCGAGCAGGAGGGGAGGAGGGTGAACGAGTGGAGAGTTGGTGATAGCCAGCACATGACGCCATCTCACCACACGCCAGCGCTGTTCCAAATGCTTGTGTGTGGGCCGGGCACGGTGGCTCATGCCTGTAATCCTAGCATTCTGGGAGGCCGAGGAGGGAGGATCGTTTGAGCTCAGGAGTTCGAGACCAGCCTGAGGAGAAGAGCGAGACCCCGTCTCTACTAAAAATAGAAAGAAATTAGCTAGACAACTAAAAAAAAAAGTATAGGAAAGATTAGCCAGGCATGGTGGCACATGCCTGTAGTCCCAGCTACTCGGGAGGTTGAGGCAGAAGGATTGCTTGAGCCCAGGAGTTTGAGGTTGCTGTGAGCTAGGCTGATGCCACGGCACTCTAGCCCGGGCAACAGAGTGAGACTCTGTCTTTGAAAAAAAAAAAAAAGTCTCCATTTTACAGATGAAGACAGAGAGGTGCGGGTCAGACACAGCTGTGTGGTGGAGCCTGGATTTGGACCCAGGCCGTGTCTTGTCTTTTAGGAAGGAGACGCCTCCGGCCTGCCGCACTCACTGATAGGCCTGGTGCCGTCAGGCACTGGATAAGGCCCATCGGAGTGGGGCCCAGTTCCTCCCAGGGAACCTGCCAGGGAAGCTCCAGGAGGGGCTCACTGAGAGGTCGCTCCTTGGCAGGTCCCTGAAGGACGAGGAGCTTCCCAGGCTGGGGCGTTCAGGCAGGAGGAGCAGAAGCTACTGAAGCACAGTGGCGTGACGGCTGCGGGGCAGGTTGGGATCAGCAGAAGGCCTGGCCCGTCTTGCTCTCGTCTGTGGTGAGGAGCGAGGCGTGGGGAGTTCAGGCGCAGAGCACGGGGGACGTTTCCCTTGAGAAGCAGCGCGTAAAGGACGTGTGCAGACAGCCGCTTCAGGGATGGCACCCTTGGCTGGTTCTCAAGACCCACATCTCCTTTGAGGGGGAAAGAAGATCTTTAATTTAAAAAAAAAATAGTAATCTTAAACAGTTAGAATGTAATGGTGAATGAGAAGAACATACCTCAGAAAAACACAGTATTTTCAAATCGCTCAAGTATTTTCTGGAGTTGTGGGTAGATTAGGGCCCTGGGATGCAGCTTTGAGTCCTGGCCCTGGCTAAGCTCTTGCTGTCATGTCTTTTATTCTCCCTGGATCTCCCATTTCCTTACCTGTAGGGTGCGCATATGAGCTCAGCGGTTTTCAGCTGGGCGCGATTTTGCTCCTCGAGGTATGCTGGGCAGTGCCCGGAGACATTTTTGACGGGTACAGCTGAAGGGCAGGAATTGCCACTGTCACCGGTGGGAGAGGCCCCGGATCCCGCTGACCGTCCTGCGATGCCAGGACGGCTCCCGCGACAGGTGTCTGCCCCCATGTCAGTGGTACCCAGGTTGAGACAGCGCAGATCAAGTCATCCAGCCTCATTTCCTGAGAGATTGACACGTGGGGTTTTCATTCAAAATTCACGCTGTCCCTCACTTTTGTCTTTCCAGTGCAATCGTGTTCCTGATGAGAGGAGGTACTCCCTGCCCTTAAAGAGTGTCTACATGCGCCAGATTGACCAGATGGTTGGCTTGATCTGATCTGTTCCGCTCTGTGTGGCCTCGTCTTAAAGCAGACCTGAACCGCTGAACCCAGACCACGCCCAAGTCCAGTCTGAAGTGGGAGGGGATGGATATCCTGCCGTCCGTGATGGCGTAGGAATTTCTGGCTAACTCCTCACCCACATCTGGTTAATTCTCGCACACTTCGGTGTTCCTTTTCCATTCAATAAAATGCCTTGTTTTTCCTAAGGATATAATTTAAAATGAGAAGGTATACGGAAATTGGCTTCTTATGACATGCTGATGTTGCTAAGCACAGTAGACGGAGCATCTTTGGATTGATGTTCACAGCTTCATACTCTGGAATCCAAGACTCTTCACTTTTCAGGCACCTGCTGTATTACAGTATTGCTACTTTTTTATTCTTTATTATTACTATTTATTATTATTTTTTGAGATGGGGTCTCACTGTATTCCCCAGGCTGGTCTTGAACTCCTGGGCTCAAGTGATCCTTCTGCCTCAGCCTCCTGAGGAGCTGGGACTAACAGGCATGCGCCACCACGCCCAGCTAGCTGCTTCTTTGTTAGAGGACTGGGAATGAAATTTCCATGCAGAGGGGCCTGCGGTTCACTTGGTATCCCTACTTAATTGCATTGAGAATGTCATACTTTCTCCTACTGGATAATCGGGCTCTTCCCCAGATGTCCAACCATGATTCTGGATCACATCATGGAAAAAAAACCATCCCATTATTCATTTATGCCTCACATAATCTTCACAGTGTTACAGATTATTTGCTTAAGAATAATGGTCTTACCAGTCTTATTCTCTTAGGTTGTCACGTCATTGTGTAAGAGGTTAGCAGATCTTGTGGATGGCATTTTGCGTTTGTTTTGAACATGAACTTACCTGATGAACTCCCATAGTTCCAGAACCAGGTGCCTTTTAGGGAGAGAAAAATACCTAAGATTGTCTGAGCTTCCATCTTTTCTTGTACTTTCCCTAACCAAGGATTCTGAATTCTGATCTTATTTGTGTTAGCATTTTGTTTTGTTTCTGTTTCCTGTGTCTAGTGCCAAGTAGCTAAGTCAGGGAGAAAGAAATGATCAGATGACTTTCTAGCATTCTTGAGCCATTTTTCTGTGTAATACAGGCTTTGGATTAGTGCCTTATATGGGTTTCGGTGTGGGCCACTGGATGTCGAAGCTGTTGCTGGGGTTTCAGCGGGCCTGTTCTGTGTCGCAGCACGGCGGGACACGGGTAAAGGGGGATGGGGTGGGTGTTAGGAAAATCCTGGAAGTTGCTTAGCCAGTCCTTGCCTTTCAGCCTGTTAATTTAAGGAAGCAGATAGAAGGAGGAAGTTGTGCTGAAATGCCTTCTTTTCTTTTTTGTTATCATTTCCGTAGCTAGAACAGAAGCGTCTCTCTTTGAACCTACCCTGACAGACGCCTGCCACGCGTGCAGAGCTGGGCTTCGCTCCTGGCCTGACCGCCACGCACCATCAGGGGTCCAAACGCACCCGGTAGAAAGGGCGGGAAACCTCCAGAATCCTCCAGCCTCACACAGCACGGTTCTCACCTGTCACTGTTTGCACACTTCAAATGATTTCATTTTGGTCTTTTTAAAGCTGGAAATATGTGCCGTCAAAGATTACATGGCATTTTTAGTCAAAAAGCAGAAATTTTATTCTTTCTTGAAAATTTAAAGGACTGTTTTTAAAATAGATATATAATTCAGTTCTTTGAGATTTTAAAAAAGTGATAAATGTGTCATCTCTGTCTTTTAGACACTCACTATGCAAATTGTTTTAAAGTGGAATCAGTTGGATGCTGCTTCTATTTTGCTTTTTTTTTCGTTTCAGAAGCATTATTCCCTTTACCAATAGTGTCTCCTCCAATGAAGAGAGAACTTTGAGAACGCTGTGTATTTTTTAAATATTTCCATTGACCCAGTCAAAATGTTAAACACACATACCTGTGCCCTTTTTCTGGACAGAGAGAGGTGGGACTGTCCGTGACCCATGTGGGAGAACGTGGCGGATCAGGGGAGGAAGCGAGGTCTTCACTCTGTCTCCTCTGTTGGCGGCCTGGCCGCCTCCTCTCCCTGCCATGTCTGTGGCCGCAGTGGTATGTGGGCACTCCTGGGTCCCTCTTCCCATCTGGGCCCTGTGTCCGTCCCTCTGAGCAAGCCTGGGCGTCTCCTCCTCCTGTGCCCTTGGAACGGGGCTCTCGCCTGGCAGCCCCGTTGTGGCGTGTTTCCTACGAAGTCTTATCTCGGTCCTTGACTTGCGGGTCCTGGAGTTAACGGCAGTCGGTGTGACTGAGGGCCGGTGAATTTCTACGAGTTAATCCTGGTTGCTGAGCTTCCAGACTGCCCGGTCTAAGGTTTGATGCTGTGCAGTCAGTGATCTGTGGGCTAGAGGCCAGAATGCCGTCTATTGCCAGTCATAAGAAGAAGGTTCTTTGAGCCCAGTTCAAAGCAGCTTACTTGTGTTCTTCTTGAAAATCGGAATGTCAACAACTGTGAACTGTCTTGCAGGGCTTTTGCCCTTCCCTCTGTTCTGTGTTCTGAAGTGCTGGGTTGGGGAGGCTTGAGGGAGGGGACCGTCCCGTCGGAGAAAGTCCCTGTGCTCTGCCCCGGGAACGCCTCGAATCTGAATGGAACTCATCGTTTGCAACAGCTGTGCGCCTGGACCGCCTCACTACACGCACACGTAGCCAGTGTCTGGCGTCAGCTTTGGTCACGAAAGTGAGGCTTGCTTGAGGGATTTGAATTCTCCCACAGCAAAGTTCCAGATCATTCCCCGGCAGGCTTCACTGCTTTGGGTGATGTGACTGAGGAGTCTGTTCTGGAAGCGCAGGAGACGGAGGAAGGGTTTGCTGGCTTTCCAGCTGTGAAAAGGCAGCTTCTGTCTTCAAACCTTTCCTGCAGTTTTTTCCCAGCTCTTCTGCCAGGACTCTCTCTTTGTAACTGAATCCCCAGGTTCCGACGATGACCTGGGCTTTGCTTGTCCTGCCTTGAGGACTGTGCACGTTGACACTTAAACAGTTTTCTGTGTATTTAAAGAAAATTGCGCAGTGTGGTGTCTGCAGGCGGCTCTGAGAGGAGTCTGTAGTTGCCGGGTTGGCGAGCGCAGTGGTGCCGTCCGAGGGCCTCATCCCCCTCCCCTGCCCCTTGTAGCTGTTTCTGGGCTCAGTTTACTGACCGAGCCAATGGCAGTTCCTCACTTAGGATTTTGGAGGCTCAACATCAGACATTCCTTTCTTTGTAGAGGGCTCCAGAGGTCTTTCTCTTTTGACAAAAACAAAAATCTTTTGTTCGGATTTCGTGCTGGTTAACAGGTAGGGCTGAGAGACGGCCTTAGCCACCGGGTGGCTGAGCAAGGACCTTGGAGGGAAACCCCAGGCTTCTCTTTTGCATTCCCAGACTTCCAGCTCCTACTGTAGTGCCTCTTCCCTGCAGGGCAGGGACCCCTGAGAGTGGGCAGAGGGCTGGGCCGGGCCCCAGGTTTCCGGGGGCTCAGGGTTATGCTCCCCTTGACTCGGGTGTGAATCTGGCCAAAGCGTCAAGTACCTGTGGAACTCCCTCACCCCGCCCCCATCTCTTTCTGAGAGGCAGAGGAATAATATTTTTAAAGATTATTTTGTTTTAGTTTTAAATAGCAAAACACAAGCTGCATCTTTATTTATTATGCACAAAAAAGTAAATCTTTTTTACAAAATCTAGGGTTGGAAACTCTGGGAAGATTTTTAACTGAGATATACAAATGCTTCTCTCTGTAATGTGCAATATGCTTTGCAACTATAGATAATATTTTATGTTTAATCTGTAAATAAGAAATGTATTTAAATTAAAAGGGAGTGTTTTGTAAAAGGACCAAATGTTCTTTTATAAATGTAATAAGAAAATATCTTGCTCTTTGAAATTTATTAGGATTTTTATAAGTAATTTTTATTAAAAAGTTCTTTTTTTGAGTTGTCTTCTCGTTTCTCCTTTATATACTCATGTATACACATTACATGCACATGCAGGACAAACAAGAGGGTAAGTCTTTAAAGAAAACTTAATCTAGGTGAGTAAAAATTTTATTTTGTTTTTTTACAGCTCAGCCCTGGGCGGTGCCTTCCGTGGGCTTCTGCTCTGTTTTTCGTCCCTCTCACCTGTCCATGTAGATGCCTTTCCCCTGCGGGTCGGAACCACTGTCTGTGACCTTTGGCCTGTCCCGTCTGCATTGGCCTCTTTTCCCTGGGCACTGACTCGTTCTCAACTCTTGTTGCCAATTACCTGAGTGGATCTGTGTTCCAGGACCAGTGCTCTGTGTCACCTTGAGCGAGCTGCTTCATTTCTCCTCACTCTTAGTTGAGATGGGCACAGCGACCCAGGGGGGCGCGAGGGTGGGGAGTTCAGAGGGTGCCTCCCTCCCTGCACTGCCACCGGGCCGGTGTGGGCTCTTGAAGGAGAGAGCTGCTCCTGCCCTGTGACAACTCGTTGTCCTTGTTGTGGGTCACGGGCGATCCTGATGGACTTTTTAAGACCGTGAAGCACGACAGGGCGAAGGAGAGAGAGAGCCCCGAGGTTGGGAGACCGACTATATGGTTTAACAAATTTTCTGTGATCGTAAGTCCCTAAATATTAAAGGAAGTCTCCAGAATTGAGCTAATGTTACAATTCTTATATAACAGCAAAAATATACATTTTGACAATTATTGACAAGTACATTTTTTGTTGGAAAGGTTTCCTCTTATTAAATAACAGCTCCTCCCCTTAATCGAGTTGTGTATCTGTGGATAAATACTACTTACTATTGGAATGAGATGGGTTTCAGCATTAATTATATTCCTATTTTTTTATTTTAATGGGATGTAACCTCACTTTAGGTATAGGAGTTTTGTTGTGGATATTACATATAGATATCAATAGATATCTGAATGCTTTGAACTTCTGAGTAATATGCCAAAAACTACACAATAATTTATGAACAAAATTATTTTTAAGAATTCTTTGCTGAGCTCTCTTTCAATTTTGTTGCAAGCAAAGAATTAGAAAGCACTGACTTGCAAAAAAATGTTATTTGGCTGTTAGAGTCATTTACTTTTTGCAATTTTTGAAGTATATTCCAGAAAGGTCTTCCAAAGCATATCAAATGGTTATTATTCATTGTACCTGTTATTTTGTTATTTAGAGTCATATTGTGTACCCTGAAATACTCAGAGTGCTGGGAAATTTAAAAATATCATTAACTCAAACACATCGCTGATAACATTAATGCATTTTTGAAAAGTACCTTTGTCTTGTCACCACCTTTAACTATATGTGTGTCAAAACCTTGGAGCTCTTGATTTAGCTCATTCAATTTAGAGAGTATTTCCACTGTGTAGCTTAATTGGTTAATGCTGTTCTTGTCTTTCAGCTAATCAGCCCTGTCAGACTTGTAAACTAAAAATGAAATTCTAAGGCCCACCTCTGACAGCTGAACGGACGTCCTTTTGGCCAAGAGGACCCAAGAAAAACTTTAAAACTGAGTTCCCAGCCGTGACAGAAAGAGAGGTCAGACACGCCTCCTTATAGCTTCTCCCTTTGGAGTTTGTTTGTTTATTTATTTAAGACAGGGTCTCATTATGTCACTCAGGCTGGAGTGCAGTGGCACGATCATAGCTCACTGCAGCCTCAAACTCCTGGGCTTCAAGCAATCCTCCTGCCTCAGCTCCACAAGTAGCTGGGACTATTGGTGCATGCCACAATTTAACAAAAATTTTTTTGTAGAGACTATATTTGCAGGATCTTGCAATGTTGCCCAGGCTGGTCTCAAATTCCTGGGCTCAAATGATCCACCATCCTGGGCCTCCCAGAGTGCAAGGATTACAGGCGTGAGCCACCATGCCTGGTCACCATGCCATTCTAATGCCTGACCCCTCACCTGCAAACCTGTTATGTAAATATAATGCCACAAACAATGTAACGAAAAGGGTGTTTTTGTATTTCTAGCCTCAGACCAAACTCCAAACTTACTACTCTTTTTAATGGAGACTCATTCTGATTTAAATTCCTCTAAAGATACTATCTTTTCCTCAGGGACAGAGTCTATTGAGAAAAAAATAAAGATAGCCTCTGGGCAAAATATGCAAATGAGGTCACTGCTGCTAAGTGTTTAACCCATGCGCATTTCCTGAAACAACCCCTTCCCTTGGCATTATCCAGCAGAGTTGAATGTCACATGCCCTGTGACCCAGCAGACAGTATGCGCGTAGCCCCGCTCGGGCTGCCAGGGGGTGGCGCAGTGGCCCAGTCCTGGCAGTTCCACTCCTGAGCAAGTCATCTTGAGCAGCAGTCAGCAAACTGTGGACTGTGGTCCAAATCCAGCTCGCTGCTTGTTAAATGAAGTTTTATCGGAGCACAGTCCTGCTCTTCTGTTTACATATAGTCTGTGGTTGCTTTTGCAGTACAGTGGAGGCGTTGGACAGTTGCAGGGAAGACTGTATGGCTCATAAAGCCCCAAATCGTTACTATCTGGCCCTTTACAGACAAAATTCACCAGCTTTTGAGGATCCCTTGCGCCTATGAACCAGATGACACATAGAAGGCAGCGTCGCTTGGCAAAGCAAAGAAAAAAATTGGAAAACCACCAAAATATTCATCAGGAGCCATCAATTCATGCAATGGAATAGTACAGAGCAGAGAAGTGAGTCGCAATAAGTCCATTTATGCACGGTCCGCAGGCGTGGACGTGAGTGTGGAGAGGGCAGGCACCAGCCGGGTTTTCTCTTAGCCTGGGTGGTGGTTGCACAGGTGCTTGCTTTGTTCTTGTTTTTCATACGGTGCACATATTTTAGATGCTTCTCAGCGTGGGTTACACACTGAATGTGTCCTCTCAAAATCCACATGTTAAAACTTAACCCCAATGAGATGGCATCAGGAGGAGGTGGGGCCTTCAGGAGGTGACTGGGTCATAAGGGCGGAGCCTTATTAATGGGATTAGCGTCCTCTAAGAAGAGGCCAGGGAGCTAGCTCACCCTTTTTCCGCCATCTGAGGATAAAGGAAAAGTTATCAGTCTGCCCGAAAGAAGGCCCTGGACAGAACCCGACCACACTGGCCCCTGATCTTGAGCTTCCAGCCTCCAGGACTGTGAGAAACACATTTCTGTTTGTTTCTGTAGCTGTCCTTATTCTTTGCCTTACAGGGACACAAGCTTAGACAAAGGGCTGCCAATAGGATAGCAGCCCATTTTTGAATGGGAGTCCAAGTGGGATGCCTTTCAATGTTATGGTCCCGTTTCGAAAGTAGCCTTTGCTGATTACACAGTGATGTGCACCACACAATGCCACTGGGACTTGTTGGAGAGACTTGTGTCCCAAAGAGTCTCTCCTGAACACCTGCTTCAGGCTCACCTGGGCGGTTTGAGGAGCGCATAGTAGGAAGGCTGGTGGCCAAGAGGAAGAATAAAACTTTCCATGGTTCCTGGGAAAGGGTCCTAAAAATGGGCTTAGGGTTTAGCCATGCACTTTCCAAAGGCATCCACTCGAAAATGGGCCATTTTCTGCCACTGTGGCAGAAAAATAAAAAATATCCTGTGTGATGACTATAGCTACCAATGATACATAGTTTCAAGTAGCTAGAAGGGTATTGAATGTTCCCAACACAAATAAATGATCGATACTTGAGATAATGGGTAGGCAGATTACCCCGATCTGATCGCTGTACAGTATATGTATCAAAACATCACTAGGTACCCGTAACTATGTGCAATTATTTGCCAGTTACAAAAAAATCTTGTGCAATTCAGGTCATAAAAACTGTTGCAAATACTGTTCACTTCCACAAGAGACCACTATTGCTTTGCTTTTTCTAATGTTGCCTTTAAAAAATACAGTTTGAACAACCCGGTGGCACAGAAGAAAACAAGTGCTGCATGTTTTAAACACATGGCGCACAAATGTAATTTCACGGTCCTCGGAATCTTGAATCTCACTATTGGAGCACGCTGCTAATTGAAACACGAGTAATAGTGATGACGAGGATGATGGCACTGTGTCTTTTCGGGGTCCCAAGATCATAGTTCGTTCATATATATTACTCAGTTAAGACTCGCTATTCTGCGATGTCCTGGGATGGTTGTTTTCCAGAGAGTAAAATTGAGCTTTGGGGAAATGACACAAGATGCATAATTGGGTGGTGATATTTCAGCACCGGAGGTAAGTAAGAAACGGGAGAAATGTAGACCTCTGCTTTGCAAAGAGCACCATCCTCAACGTCGGGGTGGGTGGTTTAATTTTCATCCCATAAGCTTTCAGCTTGATATGAAATTGGGAAGCTGCAGAGTTGGAGATAAAGCTGGGAAGGGTGCACACTGTCTCTTGGGGCCTCTCTTTTCTGCGGCAGTGTCTTGCCACCAGTGTCTACCCTGGGTGTTAGAATCTTCGGGTCTGCATGGAGCTTTACCTCCTGCAGCCTCCTGCTACCTCCCGCCCTGCCTTCCGTTTCCATTATTCAATTTGGCAGACAGAAGGCGGAGTTTGGAGTCAACATCATAGGTTTGAATGTTGACTGTGTTCCTCCTTGGCTGGGTGGATTAGCAAATGTCTCTGGGTTTCAGTTTTCTCATCTGTAAAATGGGGCTAATTATATGTATCTCATAAGGTTTTGTGGGGGATTCAAGCAATTACATATACCAAGGGTTTGGTGGATGGGTCTGCTGAGCAAATCTTCCTTCCCCTTCTTCCTCCCTCTCCCCCAAAGCAGCTGCCTCTCTGCGCATTGCTCCTGGTTCTGAGAGTACTTCACAGAATACTTGTTACTGCTTCAAGCAGTGGTCCTCAAACTGAAATAAGAATTCCCTGGAGATTGCTAAACAATTCATGAATGGCTCAGAATCAGAATCTGCTATTTATTTATTTATCTGGAGAAAGGGTCTCACTCTGTCACCCAGGCTAGAGTGCAGTTGCACCATCATAGCTCACTGCAGCCTCAAACTCCTGGGCTCAAGTAGTCCTCCCACCTCAGCCTCCCCAGTGGCTGGGACTATAGGCTGCACCACCATGCCAAGCTAACTGTTTTGTATTTTCTTCTATTTATTTATTTAATCCAGGATACTATGGGAGTACAAACATTTTGGTTACATGTTATAACATATATTTTCTTTTAGTAGAGGTGGCATCTTGCTATGTTGCCCAGGCTAGAATCTATTTTCTAACAGTCTCTGCAGAGTGTTCTGAAGCAGCTGGTCAAAGGATCACAGTCTGAGAACCACAGCCTTGGGAGTTTGCTAGGGGGACCTAGATGAGGCTTATCTTCAGGGACTCATTTAAGTACCATTTGCAAATCTGTCTCCTCTAGGCATGAGTTCCCTAAAGGAGATTCCGTCCTGGGGCTTTTCCTAAACTATTGGAAAGAGAGAGAGAGATGGAGAACCTCTTTTAATAGCTGCTGAAGTTCCTGGGCTGTGAGGTTTAGGCTTGGGTTTCCAGGGACCACTGAGAGGGAAGAGTCTTCCTAAAGAATAAAGCACACCAAGAGAAAGTGGAGCCGAGAGGAAGAGGGTCCTGATCGCATTGTTTGGACCACGAGATCCAGCCATGCCTAAAGCATTTACTCCTGGACTTCTTTTGTGTGGTGAGCTCAAACATGACATTTTTTTTTTTTTTTTTTTTTTGGAGACAGAGTCTCACTCTGTTGCCCAGGCTAGAGTGCCATGGCGTCAGCCTAGCTCACAGCAACCTCCAACTCCTGGGCTCAAGTGGTCCTCCCGCCTCGGCCTCCCAGAGTGCTAGGATTACAGGCATGAGCCACCATCCGCCCACATTTTTGGATGGAACCCATTTGGTCCCTTGAAACTCAGAGGGCTGTAATATTAAACCCGGGAAATATGCACCCAACACCTGGCTCTGCCACTTTCAGGCTGAGTCAATTACCGGCTCTGTGAGAAGCGCTCGTTCAGGGGACTCAGCAAGGGGAGAGAATCTGCAAAGCAGCTACCTCAGCCCTTGGCCCATAGTAGGTGCTCAGTTAGGAGTGGCTGGATCCTAAAGAATAAGAAGCTGTCAAGCTGATTCCTTTCACCTTAGCCCAATGGCGCTCACGTTTTGTGTTTAGGAAGCACGTGACTAAGTCCTCAGTGACAGAGCAAGTGGCTGTTCTGTTTTTAATCTCTGTTCTGGTAGTGCAGATGGTCCAGTGCACAAGTATGCCAAGTAGAGGCATTTTCCTTTTCTCAATGAAATAGGCTTACACTGAATTGATGGCATGGATGGTATTCATTGTCCCAAATCACTGTGATTCCTGGCTCTGGGTGGAGAATAACGAGGTACCGATAAGCATTTTCTCTTTCTAACCCAAATTGCATGCAAATAGATGATACCTTCTTAGGGCAACATGTTCTCCTTTCTCAGAATTACGGAAAAATCCGTCTTTCTGGGGCTAATTTACATTGCATGGTTTCTTTTCTTTCTTTCTTTCTTTTTTTTTTTATACATCCATCAATTTCAAAACAGACTTCAGTGGGGATAGAAGCAAAATTCTCTCAGCCCAGACATTTAAACAATTGGATTTTAATAATACGCAGAACAGGGGTGGAGATGAGGAAGCAGGGCTGCCGGGCTTGGCTGGGTGTAAATGAGCCTCACGCTGGAGGAGGCAGGCAGCATTTCCTCCAGCTGAGAGCAGTCTGGCCAGATTGCAACCCTGACGGCCTGGGAAGGGGGCAGCATGGGGTGGGAGTTCTGGAGGAACAATAGGGGCTGACCAGTCCTGAGACTGGGAATCTGTCCAAGTAACAGAAATAACCCATTTCTGTCTGTCAGCCATTTGGAGCAGTTGGTCTATGTCTGCCGCCACCATCACCGTTGTTAGCGTCCATCTAACGGAGTTGGATGGCAGAGTTCCTCAACCTGTTTTCCATTATTCTCCCTTCCCTGAGCCTTTTTAGAATTTTTTTCCTAATCCCTTCAATCCCCCTTCATGATTTCTTTTTTTTTTTTAAGAGACACAGTCCTGCTATGCTGCCCAGGCTGGCCCTGAACTCCTGGCCTCAAGCGATCCTTTTGCTTCAGCCTCCTTTGTAGCTGGGACTACAGGTGTGCGCCACCATGCCTGGCAAATGTTAATACCACAGATATGCTCTATCCCTGTTTATGCACCGTATGTATATCTGTGCTTTATACATAAAAAGTAGCTGGGACTGCAGGTGTGCCACCACACCCAGCTAATCTTTAAAA
>CAUYRT010020486.1:0-14684 GCA_963574885.1 Lepilemur ruficaudatus
TCGTTTGAGCTCAGGAGTTCGAGACCAGCCTGAGCAAGAGCGAGACCCCGTCTCTCCAAAAATAGAAAAAATTAGCCAGGCATGATGGCACATGCCTATAGTCCCAGCTACTCGAGAGGTTGAGGCAGAAGGATTGCTTGACCCCAGGAGTTTGAGGTTGCGGTGAGATAGGCTGACGTCACGGCAGTCACTCCAGTCTGGGCAACAAAGCGAGACTCTGTCTCAACAAAAAAAGTAATTTTTAAAAGTAAAATTAAAATAACAGCAGAATTAACAAATAAGCCCTTTTATTGAGTTTATAAAAACTGGGATTGTTTTTGCTTCATAAAAACCCCAGATTGATTTTGCCTTTGGGTTTTTGAACTCACAGTTCTGAAATTCAACAAAAGTTCTGGATTTTTAAAATCGAATATTTCTTCATTAACAAAGTGCTCTCTTACTCCATTTTTAAAAGTAAAATCTTGAAACAAGGTTTTCATCGCATGTAGTCAGGTGTTCTCTTAAGTTGGTTCTCTTAGACCAAACTTGTTGTGTGTTAGGGCCTCGGGTATCTTTGGTTGTTTCTGATGTGCTGGTCTGCTAGGCCTACAATTCAGTAAGTAAAGAGCCTTAGGACACAGCCCAGGGCATAGTCCACATAGGAATTCAGCAAGTACTGACTGTAGGCCTCTTGGGTAGGGCACTGTGCTGGACCATTATGGGTGGTAGGGAGGACCAAGATGTGTTTAGTGTTTTCATGTGATGCCTCTTAGTCTTGCCTGTTGCAGTTTGGGCTGCACAGAAAAGAGAATCATTTGGGCCACCTCCAAAAAGGGTGGTATGGACCACTTCTTCAGTTTACTGTGCAAATATAATCGCACCTCTTTTATTACTTGGATTCATTTTTCCAGCATCCCTATGCCCTGGTATATGTAGGGTACAAAGGTAACAGCAAATCCAGGGTCTTTTCTTTGAATCTTTAATCCCTGATGAGCACAGGGATTAGTGCTGAGCGAAGTGAGTAATGTTCTGTGAGTCCACACCCACTGCTGCCTGGCCACTGCCACAGGTGCTGCTATCCAAGCCCAGTTCTGCAGTTGAGGGTCACCTGTCCTGTTGGGGAAGCCCTTGCTGGGTTTTTAGTGTGTCTCTCACTGACCTCCAAGGCTGTGATTCTTTGCGTTTATAGCATAGTGCTGTGCCGGGGTGGCTGGGTCCCAGGAGGCGTCTAAGCCCCAGCCGTGAGCTGGGCTGGAGGTGCCCTAGGCCAGGAACGATGAACACCTGCTCCCTTTACATTTATGTAACTCAGAGTGGCTTTTTTGCCAAACCATCTGGCTCTAAGTTTATTTTCTCTCTCTGGTCACAGAATAGCAAGGCCACCCTGCCGAGGCCAGGTTGGGTCATGCAAAGGGTGCTGGGCAGAGCTGGTGCCTCGGGCCTCAGATCCAGTCTGTGTCCTGCCCTGGTCAGGCTGTGCACCTGTTGTGGACATGTGCACCCTTCCCTTCCCCAAGGAGGGCACCTTTTTCTATGCACAAAGGCTAAGGGCTTCTCACCCATCTTGGAGCCTGGTCATTGGTCAGGCTGCATTCCAGAAGGGGCACCTTTTATCTGATTCTTACAAAGGCAACATATTAGCTGATGGCAGTCCTGTACCAGAGGTCAACATGTTGTAAAAATCAGCATTGCCTGTTAAGTCGGGGCTCCCTGCTAGATCTGGTTGTAGCTAACCTGGAGCTGAAACCAGAAAGTTGTCAGGAACCGAGGCAACCAGCTGCTCTCTCTCTCTCTCTCTCTCTCTCTCTCTCTAGCACTTTCTCAAGGCTGGCACGGTCTCAGCTCACTCGAGGCTCTTTGTGCCTCTCTGCTGACCAGCTTCCTCACTCTCTGACCTGAACAGATTCGCTCTCCCTTGCAAGAGCTTCCGCAGCCATCTGCTTACAAACAACACACCATGGCTTCCACCTCCTCAACAGCAACCATCCTTTGCCTCCTTTGAGCTCTTGGCCCTGCGTTCACCTGGAAAATGTCTTCATATTTCTCATTTCGGATTCCCTAGAAAAGACCTACTCTGTGAAGCCACCTTTTTACCAGAGATCGTAGGTCACAGAGATGCCTGTGCATTGGCAACCTTTGATCAGATACCCACCCAAGCCCAAGCCAGTGGAGGGTGAGGTCACACAGTGGCAATGTGGTCACTTAGAGGGGTCTGCACCTGGGCAGTTTCCATTCATTCAACTAGTCTTTATTGAGGGCTGCTGTGTGCCAGGTACTGTTCTAGGCAACAGGCACGCAAAGGTGAGCAGTTGTGGTTCTGTGATGCTGGGGTAAGACAAAAAGCAGAGAGAAGATTCCGCAAGGGGTGGCAGGCCAGATACAGCAGCATCTCTGGCGATCCAAGCCCTCGGCCATGCATTATGTTCAGTAAATGACATGATGATGCTAATGATTACTGTTCTTATTTTCAGAGCATGAACAGCTAATTTACTTAAGCTCTTTAAGCTCTAGTTTGCATCAGCACGTCAGTGGTAGCTCTGAGACTGGTGGTGACGCTGTGGATTTATTCTGAGCCCCAGCTACTGCTGTGGGTGCTCTAGGCAAAGAAGCCTATCTTGACTTCCCGTTTATTCATTCAATCAGCGAACAGCTAGTGGGGTAAACACAAAGGCTGCAAAGGCTTCCCTCAGGAACTCACAGTCTAATGGGGAAAGACAGACCAATAAGCCAAAAACTACAACGCAATAAAGTATGAGCTAAGATCAGTGCCCTGTCCTGGGCCTAGGGGAGAACCAGGCTGAGCTATAGGAAATGGCTTGGGGAGATAGTCAGGAAGGGCCCCCTGGAAGAGGTGAAACCTGTGCTATCTCCATGCAAGGGGAGGACAGGAAGATGGAGTCAGGTGGGGTAGAGCAGTGGTCCCCAGCCTTTTTGACACCAGGGACTGGTTTCATGGAACACAATTTTTCCACGGACTGGAGGTGGGGGGGAGGTTTTGGGATGATTCAAGCACATTGCATTTATTGTGCAGTCAAAACTCTCTGCTAATGATAATCTGTATTTGCAGCCACTCCCCAGTGCTAGCATCACCACCTCAGCTCCACCTGAGATCACCAGGCATTAGATTCTCATAAGGAGTGCACAACCTAGATCCCTCGCATGTGCAGTTTACAGTAGGGCTCCCACTCCTGTGAGAATCTAATGCCATTGCTGATCTGACAGGGGGTGGAGCTTATGCGATGATGTCAGTGATGGGGAGTGGCTGCAAATACAGATGAAGCTTCACTCCCTTGCTGGCCCACCACTTACCCCCTGCTGTGCGGCCCAGTTCCTAACAGGTACCGGTCTGTGACCCCGGGTTTGGGGACTGCAGCTTTGTGATACTTCTCCTCAAAGGTATTACACCATTCTGCCCCATACACAGAATCTGGTCATTGTTATTATTATTATTATTTTTTTTTTTTGAGATGAGGTCTCACCCTATTGCCCAGACTACAGTGCAGTGGCATCCATCACATAGCTCACTCAAACCTCAAACTCCTGGGCTCAAGTGATCCTCCCACCTCAGCCTCCCAAATAGCTGGGATTACAGGTGCATACCACCACACCCAGCTAATTTTTCTATTTTTTGTAGTGAGACCCTCAAGTGATCCTCCTACCTTGGCCACCCAAAGTGCTAGGATTACAGTTGTGAGCTACCACACCCTGCCAGAACGTGGTTATTATCTGTGTGATCTTCGTCAAGTTACTTCACCTCGGTGGCTTGATTTCCTTATCTTACCTGGAAATGATTAGTAACAGTAACACGTAGCTCATAGGATTACTATGAAGCTGAAATGTGTGAAAAAGTGCTGTGTAAAGGGTGGCACCTTTTGTGTACTTCTATTATAGGACTTACTATGGTACATTAACATTATGCATGGATTTGTCTCCTTGCCCACGCTACAAAATTACTGCAGAGAGAAAGCATGTTTTATTTGCTTTTGCATTCTCAGTGCCTACTATAGGGCCTGGTACATACTAGGTGCTCACTAACTGTTTGTAGCATTCATGCATGAATTACCTACAAGCCAGTTCCTTTGACATCAAATATCTATAAATCAAAAACTAGCCAAAAATGATAAAAATATACATTCATGTAAATAGAAGATTGGGTAAAAACTCAGATTGCCAAATGTTTTGAAATTTAAAAATAACCAGAGACTTTTGTGTTTGTTTTTTTATAGAGCCACCCATGAGATCACTAGAGCTTCCTTGGGAGTTATTGTGTAAACCTCACTTAGCAACACCTATAGGGGAAAGTTTCTGAAAAGGAAGTCATAAGTGTCAGTCCAGCCTGAGGCTACTGGCCATGCAATCACACACCCGGGGGCCGTGGCCTCTGTGGAATGCTAGTGCTGGGTACTGGATGCAGGGGAGCTGGGGAGGAAGTGAGCTCCTGCTAATCCCGTCCTGCATTATTGGCCCACACCACCACACTTTGTCTGTGTAGCCGCCCTGTGACGGGACGATGTGGCAGCTCCATTTTAGAGACAAGAAGCCTGGCTTCAGAAAAGTGGTATAACCCATTCAGGTCCCACAGGTAGCAGAGAGATAACAGAACCAAGACTCAAGTCTTCATGACTTCAACGCTCACCCTTTTTCTTACCCCACACTACCTTGGTGCATATCCATCACCCCTCGTAGAAGACAACTGTCTGTGCCAACAAGCAGTTTAATCTAAAACTAGTCAGTCTTGGAGTCATGTGTATAATTCATGCCCAAGAACCATATCTTGTCTCAAAGTACAAGTTTAGTTTCAGTTAACAGTGAAACTCAGGAAAAAACATTGAAGCAGCTTTAGTGTTTTTAAAATACCATGCTGAGTGACTCATTATCTTTGATCACACTAGCTGAAATGTGCACAGAGAAGTAGGTTGCACCAGCCTGCCTTAGAAGGATTTCTGAGATCTAACTCAGTTTGTGACCTATTGGCTAAAATCTGACATTTATATACCTTACTTTGCAGTTTCTTGATGCCTCTGTGAAGTCTTGGAAAAGAATAGCTATTGCTTATCCCTCATAACAGGAAGAAACTTGTGACTTAAAAAAAAAAAAAAAAAGCACATTATCTCTCTCAAGAACTCCGGACTGTGGCTAGGGCAAGAATGTCAGAGGCACAGTTCTTTGATTTTGGGTACATAGCTCACATACTTTAAGTGTGTGATATATAATTTATGGCCGTGAATCAGGTCATCATTGCTGGTTTGTAATTTTCTTTAGTGTTCGTGCATAGTTTAACCTACCTAAATGTTTGGCATATCTCCTTTAGAGGTATAATTTCTACTAAATAATCATTGAGTAGCCGAAACATCAATAACAAACGTATTAGGGCCGGGAGCAGTGGCTCATTCCTGTAATGCTAGCACTTTGGGAGGCTGATATGGGAGAATCACTTGAGGCCAGGAGTTCAAGACTAGCCTGAGCAATAGTGAGACCCCAACTCTACAAAAAATTTAAAAAAAAATTAGCCTGGTGTGGTGATGCAGTGTCTGTAGTCCCAGCTTCTTGGGAGGCTGAGGCAGGAGGATCTGCTTGTTCCCAGGAGTTCGAGGTTACAGTGAGCTATGATGACGCCGCTGCACTCCAGCCGGGGCAGCAGAGTGAGACTCTGTCTCAAAACAAACAAACAAACAAAAAACCATATATTAAACTCCTCTTCTCCAGTCATTCCAGGGATTTATCTGTCCGTCAATCTGCCTGGCTATCAGCCATCTACCTGTCTTAGTTTGGGATGCTATGACAAACTATCATAGACTAGGTGGCTTATAAACAATGAAAAGTTATTTCTCACAGCTCTAGAAGCTGAAAAGTCCAAGATCAAGACACTGGCAGATTCTGTGTTTGGTGAGGGCTGGCTTCCTGGTTCATACGTGGCCGTCTTCTCACTGTGGCCTCACGTGGCAGAAGGAGGAAGCAAGCTCTCTGGAGACTCATAGGGACTTGTTCATGAAGGTTCCACCCAAGATCTGATCTAATCCTAATTACCTCCCAAAGACCCTACCTCCTAACACCATCAAATTAGGGGTAAAGTCCCAACATTTGAATTTTGAGGGGTTACAAGCATTCAGTCCATAACACTGTCTATCTAATCTTTCGTTCCATCCATCCACCCATCCATCCTTCTATCTTTCCCTCCCTCCCAGATTTCTCTGATGCTGTGAGCATGTGTCCCACTCAGAGCTCCCAAATTTACATGTCTTCAGTTCACACTAGCAGAGAGACCCATTAGTGCCCTGGGATCCCAGTTCCAGACACCTAGCACGGGCCAGGTAGCAAGCTGCATCGCTGGTGTGGACAGGAGAGGCTGCTGGGACGTACTCTGGTAGGTATGGAGGGTACAGTTCCCAGATAAGAGGTGGGGGACTGGGAAAACACACCCGAAGCACCCATTGCCTCATTGTACCAGGAGCCTGGGGAGGTCAGGAATTCCTGGGCTCCTGGGAGGCATAAGTTTCACTGAGAAAAACCAAACATCTGTTAAGGTAAGAAAGAAGAAAAAGAACGGAGTTAGAAAACTGTGGAATAAGAAGACATTTGCTTATAAGAAAGTGGGGTGTTTGGAGTTGTGGGGCAGCAAGCAAGAAGGGGGGTTTTCCTAGGGAACCCCAAGGTAGGAATAGCTGAAGATGAGAGTCACTGGCTGGGATGCAGTTTGGGGGTTGTTGGCTTGAGGAGTGTAAAGAACATGGGGGTGGAGGCTTGGCCTTGAGGATGGGTGTCCTCCTCCTGCCAGGACGCCTGACGTTCTCCTCGGCAGTGACCCACACCAGTTCTGTGGAGCCATCTGGGCCCCTTTCATTTCCATCCAGGGCAGCATCAAGGGTCATTTTACCCGGTTCCCCATTCCTTTAGGAAGGTTAACAGTGACCCTCACATAGCAGGTCAGGCCTGCCTCTTTCCAAATGGAACAGCATGGGCGTGAGGCCGATCCAAACCCTTGCTCTTTGGGGATTGTGTTCCCAGAGCGTGACCCTGGCTTCAGGGGCCTGTTCGGGGTGTGGGGTGGCATTCCTCAGGCCTAATCTGATCAAACATTTCTCAATAAGCGTTTAGAGTTGGCATTAGATCACATGTGATTATCCAGATCAAGATTTGTAGTTTTTACTGGGATGACTGCTCCTTAGGCAGCAGACAAATTCCCGGAGGGCTGGTATCTAAACGACATCTGTGGCCTCAGGCAATTTGAAGATGAGAAACTTCGCGCAAGCCCAGGAACATACCAGAGGGAGCCAGCAGCTGCCAACTAGCTGCAGGAGGAGAAATAGGTGTTTGGAAATTTCTGGCACTGAAAAACCTGCCTTATACATCGAAACCTGTGTGCAAACGTCCCTGTCCCCTGCCCTCCGGGGCTGCCTGGCTGCCACTCTTCCCCTCTTCTGCACACACCTGCTTTAACAGTTGCTCTTTGAGCCTTCTTCCTCTAAGACTTCCCTTGATGTTCATTGTGGCAGGCCCTCACCTGCGTTACAGTGTTGCCTAGGAGCGGGGCTGGGGTGTCTCACTATGATTCAGCTTGTCCCTGTGTCTCACCAAGGAAGCCCTTAGTCCCAGGCTGTGGTTTTCACCTTGCTGTGCTGTTAGTAGGCAATAGGCAACAAAGGCACACCACGCGGGGTGAAAAATTAGAGTCCTGGTCAGCCACACCAGGAAACACCAAGTTCACCATTTTCTGCTGCATGGGGATTGGGGTGATGTGTCAGTGCATCAGTGGGCTACTACTCAAATCAACTGTAATGGCCTGTTGACCAGAGAGCTCTCACCCCGAGTTCACGTGTGATTTAGGTGACAGAGTCATATTGTCTAATGTGGCATTTCTCACATGTTACTATGCTTGTGAATCACCTGGGCATCTTGTTGAAATGCAGTGGGTTTGGGGCAGGGATTGAACTTTTGCCTTTTCTACCAGGCTTCTGGCTTTGCTGATGCTGCTGGTCCATGGACCACACGTTGAGAGGAGCAAGGCTCAATGGATAGTTTTTAATGGGCTTGTCAACTATTTAAGGACTGACTCCTTATAGCACTAACGTACCTCCAGATTCCATCCATGGAAAATTCCATGCTGCTTAAAAGTCTACTCTGGCTTTCCTGTTTGGGAAACTTTGCTATATATTATTTATAGTAGGGAGAAGTTCTGAAGGATTTAGAGAGAGCGAGCCTTTAGAACTTCCGCCTACACAGAATATTTGGCTTCAAGAGTGTCCATATGAATTTGTTCCGTGAGTTTCTTTGAAAACCCTCTAGTGTCTAGTGTCTAGAGGATAGCAGGGTTAAGAGGTGAGAGTAGATTTTTTTAGCCTAAGATTAAAGTACTTTATTCACTGAAAACTCAAAACTCAAATCCATTCTTTAATGTGGCATTACCCAAAACATGAAAAGACAAGAGCAGAAGATGAATATCTAGCAGTCCCCCACCGTCTGCGGGGGATGTGTTCCAAGACCCCCAGGGGATGCTGATACTACCACTCTCTATATATACGCTACGTTTTTCCTATATGTACGTACATATGTTAGAGTTTAATTTATCAATTAGCTATAGTAAGAGATTAACAAGGAGAATTAATAATACAAAAGAACAGGTATAACAATATACTGTAAAAGTTACGTGAACGTGCTCGCTCTCTCTCTCAAAACGTCTTTTTGTACCGTACTCCACTACTTTTGGACCTTGGTTGACTGTGGGCAATTGAAACTCATGCGGAAAGGGCAGCTACGAATAAGGTGAACTACTGTACACTTCTGAAAAGTTTTATGATTGTGGAACAATTTTAATTCTTCATTTCTCCATGTCTGCGATGCCTTTTGTAGACTGGAAGAGGCCAAGGCCGAAGGAGACTGGAGTTGAGTTTTTGAAGCACGGATGGTGGCTGTGATCATGAGAACAGGCAGGGAGAGAGACCCCGAGAGCCACTGCCTCGGTGGGCTGGGTGTGGGGACGTCCTTCTAGGGGGACTTAAGATGCTCAGATACGCCTGAGTGTCAGAGTGCTGGTGGTGCCGGTAGGGCATCATAATTATGAAGATGTCGGAAAATAGCAAGGTTCCAGGGTACAAGAAGAGGATGGGTTAGTCTTGTTGACTGTGGTTGATATCATAATGCCCAGTGGAAATACCCCGTAGGAGTGAGAACTTTAACAATGGGGAGAGGCTACAGCTCTAAATGGAGAACTTTGACTTCCTGATCGAATTACGAATGTGACAATTTATTATTGCCTTGAATGTCACCAGAACTTTCCTACATAGCTGCCTTATTCAATAAATAATTATTAAGCAACTATGCCATAAACTTTAACTTCTCATACGTGTAGAGACAGTCTTCTGTCTCTTCCCATCCATCATTTGGGTCTGGACTTCTGTAATCTCCACAGTGCCTCAGCCGTGGTGGTTGCTCGTAAAGCATCTGTTGGAAGAGACTGCTTCTACTTGGAGGTATTTGTAGTCAACTAAAAGTGGCGAGAGGACACAGCTGGAACAAATTAGAAGACTAGGGGAGAAAGAGTGTGGCGAGGTAGGTTAGCAGCACCCAAATCACTTAAGAGAACCTAAAGAATAAAAGCTGAAAGGACATCTTCAAATAGCATCTGCGGGAAGTCACTGGAATTCACAGCCAAAGCATTTTTGATGAAGTTCTAAGAGCGGAAACCCAGAGAGTCACTGGAGGAGTTGGAGTTGAAGGGAAGTTTAAGGACCAGAACCACGGATGGAAATATACGGGTGGGGAGGAAATAACACCAATCAACAGGGAAAGTCTTCCTGTGAAGGAAACACTTTTCACACAGCGCCTTTCAATAATCTTTCATCCACGTGCTATTCCGTGCTTGGTCGCGTACGTTCATGAATGATGTTAAGCACGTAGCAGACAGTGCTCTATCAGGATTAAAAACAAACTGAAGATAAGATTAGGAAGACTGGCCTGCTCTGTGATATCCTGCCACCTGTCATTGCCAGGTATTTAAGGAGTGAAATGAGCAATGATGTTTCATCAAAAGCTGAAACATGGGCTGGACGCGGTGGCTCATGCCTGTAGTCCTAGCGCTTTGGGAGGCAGAGGCAGGAGGATTGCTTATGGCCAGAGTTTGAGACCAACCTGGGCAACAGGGTGAGACCCTGTCTCTACAAAAAATAGAAAAATTAGCCAGACGTGGCAGCATGCACCTGTATTCTCAGCTAGTCAAGAGGCTGAGGCAGGAGGATCGGTTGAGCCCAGGAGTTTGAGATTGCAGTGAGCGGGGTGACAGAGTGAAACCCTGTCTCAACAAAAAGAAAAAGAAAAAAAAAAAAAGCAGAAACATGCTCATCCCAGCCTGGAAGTATGACTGAGGAACTCCAAGCCAGGCACAGTTGTTGATTCATCAGCAGTATTCAGCAGGTCTCTACTATGTGCTGGTGAGAAATCCAGTCCATGGAAATTACATTATAGTGCGGGTGTCAAAGATAAACAAAGCTGGACACTAAAGTGTAAGGACAGATTTTAATCAGCGACAGACTACTGTTAATTGAGGGATCATTGAGCGTGAACTGAGCTCAACTTCAGTTTGAAGTTCAATTTGAAGTACAGAGGTGATGGGCATTTTAAAGAGAGAATGAAGGAGCAGAGAAGGAGGTGAGCAGAGGTGAGCAAAGGTTCGGTAGAGTCAGGGAAGTAAAAAATTACAACAAGCAGAAAGGGAGGAGTTGGCCCACGTGAAACCCATCTGGGTTGTTAACTGGTGCCTGTCAAAGTCAGACTCCTCGCCTCCCCGAGAGGCCAGGAGACATGAGCCCTTGTTTTCAGGGATGAACAAACAGTGGGTTTTCTGAGGCAGGCACTTTGAGAGGAGTCACCCTAGGGATGTGGCCTTGAGCTGTTAGAAACTGTGTCAGTGTTTTGTTCAAATCTTTACAGGGTGCAGTTGAGGCCCCTTCAAGAAGAGGGCTCAGAGGAGCCTGGCTAGAGTTTGGTCCAGGAGAGAGTCTTTGTCAGGGGAGAGAGAGAATACACAGGATAAATAAACAATCTTAGGTGCTGCTGATGAAGTGGGGGAAGGGGGAGGGACTATTGGGATGGAGGTGTGGCACTTTCCACCCTACATAAGGCAGGCAAGGCAACCTTCAAGTAAAGCCCTGGGAGAAGTGACTGCTCCGAGGAACAGGATCGAATCCCCTAGGGACGGAGCAAGTGGGGGATGAGCTTGGAAGTGACAGGAGGCCCTGGCCTCTAACCCCCACTGCGATGATGTTGACTCTTTCTGAGTGAGACAGGCATCTGGTGGAGGGCTTTGGGCAGAGGAGTATCGTGTTTTTTGAAGAAGTTAATGTAGAAAGCAAAGTTTGGGAGATAACTATTTCATTCATATCAATATCAACTCAAGAGTGTGTATCCACAAGTATGCAGGGCTATGGTGTTTGCCTCTTCTTCCTCACCTTCTTCTCATTAAAGGAGCATAATTAGCAAGTTAATGGAGTCTCTAAATTATGTGGAAGTAACTAAACTAATTGAAGATGTTCAGAAATGTCTTGAACCCCCAACAATTCGTTGTTAAAGAAAAAATTATTCAATGACACTTGGTTTTGTTTGTTTGTTTTGAGACAGGGTCTTGCTCTGTCGCCTGGGTAGAGTGCAGGGGTGTCATCATAGCTCACTGCAACCTCAAATTCCTGGGCTTGAGCAATCCTCCTGCCTATGCCTCCCAAGTAGCTGCTGGGACTACAGGCATGCGCCACCATGCCTGGATAATTTTTCGTAGAGATGGGGTCTTGCTTTTTGCTCAGGCTGGTCTTGAATTCCTGGCCTCAAGCAGTCCTCCCACCTCGGCCTCCCAGAGTGCTAGGACTACAGATGTGAGCCACCACACCTGGCTTCAATGACACTTGTTAAAGCGTGATAAGGGAAGCTTTATTCAGGATCATGGTGATAGGTACAGGGCTGACTGCAATAGGATTGTGCAGTGGGGGTGAGAGATTGGGTTCAACTCTGAATAAAACAAAGAAAAGAATTTATAGCCAAGGAGCAGGGGGTGTGTGGAGGGGGGTGCAGTGGATGGAAAATTGCTAAGAGGAAACATCAGGGTAAGAGGGATTCTTACTGAAGACAGGCCAGGTGGTCAGGCATCACCTGGGGGTAGGGCGGGGGGTGGGAGGAAGGAACTCGATCAAATATGGAGGGTGAGGGTTCTGGGCAAACTGACTTAGTAGGGTTCTTGCTAAACCTATATTTTATAAGGAAGTGCACAGATGGGCCTAGGAGAAGGTTCAGGAGGCTGAATAAAGCTCCGTCAAACAAAGAATCTTTGTCACTGCTTAGTGTAAGAGGTCAAGTGTGTCTTTAATTTTGTCTTTGCCTGATCACTGTTGAACTTAGCAAATGTATTATTAGCCATTTGTGTTTTCTTCCTCTGCGCCCGTCCTATACATAACCTTTGCCCATTTGTTCCTGTTGTATTATTTTCTTAGCTCTTGGTGTCTTGAGGGTAATAAATAATCCTTTGTTGTATACGTTGTAAGTATTTTCTGCTATTCAATTGCTTTCACTTTGTTCTCGGTACCTTTTGGGGCTCAGGAACAAATCCGGTTTTGATGTGTGAAGGTGCATGTTTACATACACACACAGAGGATTTACCAATATACCATGTATGTCTGCGTTAGCTTTGAAATGCCCTTCAATAAAAACCATCCCGGCTTCTGTGATTCTTATCTTCCCTTTTTAGTGTGGGAGGCTTCCTGCTTTGCTTTGCACATTTACGGGGAGCCTGCCTAGCTTAATTTTAACTTGGGGAAAAATACAGAAGAGAAAGCTATTTTCAGTCAGGTCATATTATTGTGAACACCTGTGAAATTCCAGTTATTTTCTTGAGGGTAAATTAAAATGTAGGACACCGCCCTGCCTGGAGCACATTGCCGTTGTAGTTGCTGTGCAAACTGGGAGGTGCTACTTGGAGCCAGAACCCTGGTCCCTTTCACACCAGTGCTGCTTCTAAGTTTCGTGGCCTCCAACCCTCAAGCCTTTGTATTAATTCTGAAACAACTAATGCTGCCATCTGTTGAAAACTTGGGGGTCGGGGGAAGAGGTCTTTCTGGTCTGTTTTATTCTCTTGGATGATGATCACCAGCAGAGATGTTTTACACTTATCAGTCTGTTCTTCCTGCTTTTCATTATGCCCCAGTTTGTGCTCCTGATTTTCTGGCCGTACAGAGGCAGATGAAATGAACAACCACCTTATGTCATTGCATTGCCAAGATTTACTTGCTCGAGACAGGAACCCCAACCACCTGTCTGAGTAATTTTTTTTTCTACTTTTTTTTTCCTACCTAATCGTGTGAATTGTCTCGTTTTGGTGAAATGTTGAGGCTTCCACCTACTCCCATCCTCCCACCGCCATTTACAGATAAAATCTAATTATTACCTCAGGATGGGTTCTTGACATGCAATATAATCAGACAGAAGAATTTAGAGCACTTTGACATTTAGCCTTTTTAAAAAAAAAAAAAAAAGATTGTTTTTTTAAACTGGTGTTTTTAAAGATGCTATGTCACAATTAATTTTTTTTTTTTTTGAGACAGAGTCTCACTCTGTTGCCTGGGCTAGAGTGCCATGGCATCAGCCTAGCTCACAGCAACCTCAAACTACTGGGCTCAAGCGATCCTCCTGCCTCAGCCTCCCAAGTAGCTAGGACTACAGGCATGCACCACCATGCCCGGCTAATTTATATATATTTTAGTTGTCCAGCTAATTTCCCTCTATTTTTTTTAGTAGACACTGGGTCTCGCTCTTGCTCATGCTGGTCTCGAACTCCTGAGCTCAAACAATCCGCCTGCCTTGGCCTCCCAGAGGCCGTGAGGATTACAGGTGTGAGCCACCACGCCCGGCACAATTAATTTTTTTAAAAGGAGAAAGAAAAGAATCCAAACCTTTTATTCTCAGTACTTAATCTATTTGTAGCGTTACATTGAAGGTAACAGTAGAAGGGATGGTGAAAACTCAGGATGTTTAAGAAATTAATGAAGGAGAATCCTTTTGGGACTTTAGGCAGGTTTCTGTTCTCTAGGTATAATTACCAAATCCCCTAGCTGTGATTAGAATTTTGTGACACCAGCTACTATGTAATCCAACCTCAGGTTATTCCAGACTTCATTCCTTAAATTCATTTATTTTTTCAAGACAGTAAGGTATGGACTTTCGGTGCAGGCACCTCCGGGCACACGGGAAGTGGTCCAGGACAGTGACGACCTCAGGGAGGGCGGTGGGGGGCGTGGGCCATACTAGGAAATAGTTCATTTTACTAAATGGAGAGAACAATTAAGGCAGCCAGCTTGAGGGATAAAACGAAACTGGGAAGCACATTTATAACTCGGTGTGTCAACTTGGATGGGGGAAATGAAAAAGATGAGAAAAATATTTTTTAAAAAAGTTAACTAGCTCATGTGTAGGAACAGCTTTCAGAAAATAAAAATAAACATAGCTCTGGAGCAGCAATTCGGATTTCCTGTGTTGGAGGACCCTAGGTATGAAGCTGAGAACTTTTCAGCTGCTGTCGAATTCGAACCCCTCAGCTCACAGCGGGCTAAGCAGGCCGGGAGGACGGTGGGCATCACGGCAGGGTCTCACCGAGGGGTCGTCACAACCGAACGCACTGGCCACACTGTGCGGTCCAGCTGCTGCTTTAATGTGTAAAAGTGTGTCATTTAAGA
>CAUYRT010020488.1:0-14861 GCA_963574885.1 Lepilemur ruficaudatus
TTGAATGTAACAAGATAAGTCAACTTGAGTGGTAATATATTTTGGGAAATCAGCTCACTACAAATTGTGACTGTAAACATTGTACTGTAAATGTTTTGTAGTTTTCCCCCAATAAAATTTTAGGAAGAAAAAAAAAAAAAACAAGGGCATTAGAATAACTAATGTCATTAAAATGACCTAGTAATAAACTGCATTTCTATGTGTAATGTAATGCCTTTTTTAAAAAGCGTATTTTGCAATAGAAAGACATCAGTTGACATTGCTTTATCTTCCTGAGTGTCTGACTATTAATCACCTGTTATGCCTTCCCTTCCACCCTTCTATATGAATAAAATATACAGTTTAAAAAAAAAGGAGGAGGAGGAGGAGGAGGAGGAGGAGGAGGAGGAGAGGAAGAGGAAGAAGAAGAAGAAGAAGAAGAAGAAGAAGAAGAAGAAGAAGAAGAAGAAGAAGAAGAAGAAGAAGAAGGAGAAGAAGAAGAAGAAGAATAAGAATTGATTTTTAAGAATATTTCTTCTTGAATTCTTAGCAAAATAATAAAATGTCAACTTTATGCCAATTATCCAAGATATATAACCAAATGAACAGAGGGCCTGTCCTGGGTTCCTATAACCTATCATGGAAATTTTACACCGCTTTTTCTGATTCCTATCTGCTCTTCAATTGCATCATCCTTCCTAATCACTTGCATAAAATATTCTCTTTGATTTATAATATTTTAGTGTGGCGCATAAAATCCATTACAATCTGATTCTAGTAACTTTCTAGGAACATCTAATAGTCATTTCCCAGACAGCCTTATATTCTATTAATACTATCTACTTGATAGAGGCTTTCATATTCCTATCCCCATTCTCCTATCACGTAATTCATGGCTTTTTTCTAGCCTTTTGGTTTTAAGATCATTTCTTTTATCAAGAGCAATGGATGATAAGTGTATAAATACTGCATAAGTATTTGTAGATATTAAAGATACAGCAGTTCAAACTGAACTCTAAGATTACATGAAATAAACTTGATTCTGAAATAAAGTCTGTGACAAATTTGTTAGAATAGATTCCCTGAGTTGCCATCAAAACACCTATTTTTTCTTGCTGTGTGTTTATTGTAAAATCCTGTACGTAAAACTATTAAAGCTATATTAATTATGAATCATGCACAAAGCACATTAATTAGGGGACCAAAATGAACTATACCCCTGAATCAAATAGCAGCTGAATATCTTAGTTATGTGTGCCTCATTACAGTAGGTCATGATTTTCCAGCATAGTAATCCCCAAACTTGAGCAGCATCAAATTCATATGAAAGGCCTATTAAAAATCAGATTTCTGAGGCCCATCTCCAGGTATCTAATGCAGTAGGTCTCAGTTGGAACCCAGGATTTTGCATTTCTAACATCTACTGCATACAAATTAAAAAGTAAAGATTTTAATCTGTTAGTTTACGTATATCAAACTGCCTTGCATATAGAATTAATAAAAATAATTTGTTAATTTAGGCATAATCAGAAAATCCAGCATATTAGCTACCTTTACATTTTTCTTCTTATGTCTCATATAATGGAGATGAATGATTTTAGCAACTTCCAAGAAATCTCAGATACTATGTTGATAATATTTTTATTTATATAGTAATTCCACAATAAAGTGAGCATCATTAGCAGAAGGAAAAGGTCATGGTAATCAACAAGCTGAGGTTGCAGAAATAAAGTGGTTTGTATTACAGTTATTATAACTTTTAAACGTTCTCAGACCCAATGGCTATTATTTGGGATATGGGACTTATATAAAAAGTGTTTCACACCATATATTTTACAGACTAAGTTTAATTTCCTTTTTTTTAATCTTTCAAAGTAAATTAGCCACCAGAGTATAATAAACCTAATGGTCAAAACCATTAATTCCCCATTTCTTTAAAAAAAAAGGAAAAATTATTTTAAAAAGTAAAACTTTTAGGTGAATTATTTTTATGAATTTTCATCAAAATTACTGATTTAAACTTAATTGAATGACAGAATTGAAACTTCTTTCCACTGAAGTACATATGTTTTTATATTCTGCATACAGTTGAACACTTGGAAGCTTGAAAACAGTGTTTATTATAAGTATATGCTCTATAAAATATTAGAGGGACAGGACATTTCTTAGCAATATAGGAACTTATGTTCAGTCTGCCTTATACTATTTTGAATGTTTCAACAAGTTCAATGTATAATAAACGGAACATGAAAGCCATTCTTTTTAAAATTATAGTATTTCCATTTTGGGTCACTTTCATTTTAATAACCATGCTCTTTTGATCAGAAAGTATACTCATTTGAAGTTGTACAACCTAACAAAGCTTGGTATCAAAAATTACTTGTTTTAAAGAAAAAATGCTGTCAATATGAGAAACCACTAGAAGCTGATTTTCTCTTTGATTTGGGTTCTTTAAAGCTACATTAAAAAGCAAATACGGAATTGTCATAGTGAATTTATGATATATTTAAAGATTCAAAATAGAAATGAAGATTACTTGAATACATCTTAGCTTTTTATTTAACTTTATAGTTAATGTGTGTTAGGTAAGGATCATGCCAGCAACAATGAATTTATGAGTTAACCTGGAGTAAATAAAACCCATGCAAATATGTTTCAAGTCTCCATTATTTTGTATCCCACTAAGCTGTACACCAAAGTAAAACAAAGTATAGTATGTCTCGTATTTTAAAATTCTAATCCAATCTCCCCAAATATAAATTAAATAAACATTGTTTTGCTGCAGAAAGGACAATTCATATAGAAACATATAGCATTAAAAATTTAAAAAAAGTTTCTTTTTTTGAAAGCCCTGATAACACTTCATTTTTTATAAATTAGGTGTAGCTAGAATAAATTCTATGTTTGCTGATTTCTACCATTTATTCACATTTCTCCTTCTCTCATAGTGCATCTTGTTTCAAGAAAAGGTTTAAAAGGAACTGTAAGAATTTGCCATGTTTTTCTAATTTGATCAGACATCTTCTTTGAAAGGTCAACGTAATAGGTGAAAGTGACATATTTAAAGTAGAGTCTAGACAGAAAAATTTCAAATGACCAAGAGTCACATATCACATGTGTCAAAAATTTGATTTTCCTGGATTGACTATTCAGCATATGAAGCAGAATTTGGACGGTGATTCATAAAGGCAGAGTCCCAGGTGGTTACTGCTGACACCCAGTTGTCAAAATATTCTTTCTCTGTTTCAAACTCCATTTACAAAGTGAAAACTAGAAATCCAGTAGATAAGACTTTTAGAATCTAGACTTACCAAATGACAATAATTCTACTATTAAAGGCAAATTACACTATACTGTAAAGTAGAAAAGCAATGATTTGTGTTAGAAAGTATTTTTATTATTTCCATTCCTCTCTATGACTTATTCGTTTCAAACAGTTCTATTTTTTGTTAAATGGAATTTATTTTCAGGATTCTGGTCTTATAGTCCTAGAAAACCATCAGTATAATTTTCAATGTAAAGCTGTCTTTAGCTAGTTTTCTTCTTAGTCAACTTCCAATTCACAGGCTGGCAGTATTTTCTAGATACATTTAACTAAATATCTCTCCAAGTACAAAAGATAACATAATATATTTAATATTGATATGCATAGATAATATATATGTGTGTATATATAAGATGATTTCATTCACTTAACTTTATTCAAATAAAAGAGTGAAATTTTTAACACACATCATTTAAAATATTAGAATAGGAGTCATCAAGTTTTTTCAACAAATAAAATATAATGTTAGCTTTGTTGTCCTTCTTTATTGGGAAAACACTTATTATTCATTTATTCATGCAATTTTAATTAATGGGAAATGAATGCAGGGATTTTAAATGCTGGGAATAAAAGGGAGAATTTCATGAAATGGGAATTGGCCTCACAGAGCTTTCAGTTTCCTGGATAAGATAAAGATCACATATTCTTGCAAGCTGTGGAGCTGCACCTAAGAACACATACAAGGACGTAGATGAGCTTAACAGGTGTTATGTGCTGGTATGGGGTGGGGGTGGGGGGTCAGTTAGGAGGTGGGAGGGGCAGGAGGCTGGCTTGTGAAAAGATCAGAAAGTCTCTATGAAGAAGTAAAAATTGACCTGAAATCTGACATATCAATATTGGAGGAAATTATAATCACTTAAAAAATTTAAAATAAACTGGATACTCAAGCACCATATTTTGACTGCCTCAATTCAAAACATAGCATCGAAATTATATGCAACTTTCATCTGTGCAGATCGATGGAATAACAATCAAGTGACGTCAAAGGCAAAGTGTTGGACTCTTAATTGAGAAGAGGTGTTTGCTGGAACCTCACTCAATGCTGTCAGTTTTCCTGCTCATAAATCCAAATCCAAGATATCAAGTGTAGACTAGGATTCAAGGAGACATGTCAATGACTTTAGCAAAAGAGTTCGGATTAGAATGGAAGAACCTCAAAGCGTATCTGTCTTAGAGTAGGAAATGATACTTGCATAGCTCTTTCACACACAATAACACATAAACACATATATTCATAGATAGATATAGAGAAATACTTCATTTGCTCAAATCTCATTTGCTCTAAAGTGCTGTGACATAGTAATTATTACAATTCATTTTTTAAAAGTGAAGAAAAATGTTTTCAAATATTATCTGGCTTGCATCAGATCATTTAACAATAACTGGTAAAGCCAGAATTCAAATGCAGGTGTTCCAATTCTGAACAATATGCTTATTTTTTTTTACTACTCTGCCTATTATTTTTGACATCCTACTCAAGCACTAAAAGAAACAACCTGGAAAATATAAATAACATTGTAACATCCAACTATGTATTGCCATAGCCTCCATTTAGAAATTTGAATATTTGACCAGATATAAAAGATTCTATTCTATCAGGATACTTTTAATTTGTATTTATGAGAAATACTATGAAGAATGGCTTAGACAACAAGGAAAATGCCTTCTTTGACATAATTCAGTGGCTCAGTGATGTCAGGGTTCCAGGCTGGTTTCTCTGACTCTCACTGGGCTTTGCCTTTCTGGTCCTGAGAAGATGCAGCTGCTCCAGACCCTGGGCCTTCACAGGGCAAGCAAAAAGGGAGGAAGCACTTGGCCTCTTCACATTTCTCTTTATGAGGAGAAAACCTTTCCCAGAAATCACTGGAATTCTGCTCCAGTCTCATTGACTTTACTTATTCTTGCTTAAACCATTCACTCTCAAAATTACTGTAATGGTCATGATTAGTTTGTAGATGAATCAACACACTGACCACAGAGAATTCGGTAGGGGCCATTTTTCAGGAACACATGGGAGGATGATAACTAGAATAATTTTGATGTTCTATCAGCAAGGAGATGTCAGGGAACAGATATTGGGTGGGCAGTCAACAGGCTCTTTATTTGCCAAAAGAATGTTTTTTGTTTAAGTACATTGTCACTGCTAAGGCAACAATAAATATTTAAGGAAACTAATAAATATTTAAGGAAACAATTTCTAATTTTGAAACCTCTTTCTTTCATCCACAAATAAACATCACTCATTTCAGACTGTGCTTTTTCTACATTCCCTAGACCCTGTCAGTCCTCATTTTTTTATTTGAGTTTCTTTAATGAAATGAATCATGACTCATGATTCATTTGTACTATATAATCAGGATATCAATACTATACTAAGTGAAACCTGTGTAGCTCTACCTCCCTTGAACCCTTCCTCAGTAATAATACATAGACTAAGAAAGTTTACTTGGTAGATTGGCACTATCAATCAATCAATCAATTTAAATACCTACTTTTGTAAGCAAAAGACTATTTCTAGGTTGTAATCTAACAATATATATAGGCTTTCAAATGTGTTGATTGTCCTCTAAATCAAAAATATTAAAACTATTCCATTATTTACCAAAATTTCTGAATATAATTAAGCCTAGGATTCAAACACTACATTATAATTCACAGTTTATAGGACCAGAGAAAATAACTGCTTCTATCTGCCTTGCTAAAGAGAACAGAGTGCTAGAAAATATCACTGTCAAATGAAACTATTTCATTGAAAAATGAGTTGCTATTCATGACCCCCAAAATAATTTGTTTATAAATTTCAGTATTATTTTCATGACCTTCATTTAGAGAAAACTAAAGTTTCATTAAATTTCCTCTTGGAGAATTTGTCCCAGGCCAAATTCTAGCATATAGATTTTCTTGCTAGCTTTTCTCTAAGATTTGGAGGTAGAGATAGAAATACTCCTCAACAGAAAATTACATAGGTTAATTGTAAAGTCTCATGTATCAAGACATCTTTCGGAGAAAAGGGAGAGTAGAAATAGAAAGGAAAATATATGAAGGAATGAGCCACTCTTGGCTCTTTTTTCTCAAATATATTAATTTTATATAGGTCAGGTGATATAATCATTCCATGAAAGATTCATTTCGAATTTAAAATGAATCACTTATTTATTTTGTAAAATTTACATTTCAACAGATTTAGAATTTAGAGGTTCTGATCAGAATAAGATTGGACGTTAGAGAAGGAGCTGGCAGTCTCCCAAATCTCCTTAGTAACCACAGCTCCTGATGGAGTGCAATTATTAATCCCTTAATTAAGGGTTTTTTAATCTAAACACTATCACTTTGGACAAGGATACATTGTTGGTTATGGGGTGTTATGGGGTCCTCCATGTTCATTGCAAAATATTTAGCAGTACCCCAGGACTCTTCCACTAGATGCCAGAAGAGCCACCCCTGCCCCAGTTGTGACAGACAAAAACATCTTCAGATCTTTAGGCATTGCCAAATGTCTTTGTGAGGCAAAATCAAAATTTCCTTCTTCCTCACCTCTCATTCTATTAAGAATGACTAACTTCATCAGAGAAATGCAAACCAAAACCACAATGAGATACCACCTGCCCCAGTGAGATTGGCCTCTATCAAAAAATCCCAAAACAACAAATGCTGGCGAGGATGCGGAGAGACAGGAACACTCTTACACTGCTGGTGGGACTGCAAATTAGTGCAACCTCTGTGGAAAAGAATTTGGAGATTCCTCAAAGAGCTAAAAATAGAAATACCATGCGATCCAGCAATAGCATTACTGGGCATCTACCCAAAAGAGCATAAGACATTCTATAATAAAGACATCTGTACCGAATGTTTATGGCAGCACAATTCACTATTGCTGGGTCGTGGAAACAACCCAAGTGCCCGTCAATTCCTGAGTGGATTACTAAAATTTGGTAAATGTTCACAATGGAATATTACTCAATTTTAAGAAACAACAGTGAGCTAGCACTGCTTATATTATCCTGGATTAAGCTTAAGCCCATTATTTCAAGTGAGGTGACACAAGACCAGAAGAACGGACTCCACATGTACTCTCCATCAAATTGGTACTGACTGATTAACACTACGGCGCTCAAACGGTGGTGGTGTTCACCAGGAATTTGGGGGTTGTGGGGTAGACCCACATCTAAGGGATGTGGTGAGCACTGTGGAGGGGGAGGAGCATGCTTGAAATGTAGTTGGGGATGGGAATTAGGGGTTTCAATAGGGGGAAGGAAATCCTCTAAAACTGATTTATGTGAATAGCTGTACAACTTGGTAAATTTAGTAATAATCATTTAATTACACTTAAAAAAACCTACGGTCTTTAGTAACTGCTTTTGATTAAACTCTAAAAAATAATAGTCTATTATAATGCCTCTTGGAAAATACTGCTTGGCTGACATTAATACTCTTAATGAATATACTTCTTAGGACATTTAACTGTTTGCACAATCATTGACTAGCAGTCATATGTATTTCTAGTAAAGTGAATACTTAGAAATGTACTTTCCTTGGAAATCCATGGCTGTTCTGAATTTCTTTTATAAATAACTGAAGAAAGTTGTCTCAAGCAGGCTCTATCGTTTTTCTTTCTCTGCAGCTACGACAGCTGGTTAACATGTGCATCAACCCAGATCCAGAGAAGCGACCAGACATCACCTACGTCTATGACGTGGCAAAGAGGATGCACGCGTGTACTGCAAGCAGCTAAACATGTGCAAGATCATGAAGAACACGCTAAAAAACAGTTTAAAGTATTTTTGTGCAAATCATACCTCCCATTTATGTCTGGGTGTTAAGATTAATATTTCAGAGCTAATGTGCTTTGAATCCTTAACCAATTTTCATATAAGCTTCATTTCGTACCAGTCTAAATCACCTTCTTGCAAACCCCACATGACTTTGGAATAATCAAATTGCATGTTAGGAGAGTAAATGAAACATAGTGGATTTTAATGGCTAAAAGTGTTTAGAATTATTTAGAGTTTTCTGCTGATAAGTTGTGTTCAGGTAGACTGTTAGTGCCAAATACTGAAGGTGCAGCTTGGCACACAGCAGGATAGACTCAAAACCTGGGGAAAAGCATCTGAACATGTGACTTGTTTGTCTTTTAGTAATTTATGGACATTGAGATGAACACAGTTGTGAACTTTTATGATTATTTTATTTTTAAAAGTTTGAAGTACGTGTTTTAGTTTTTAGTTTTGTAGTTTCAAATATAATTCTTACAATAAATGTAGACATCAACTATTTGAGGAACATTTAAAATTCTTAGCTTGCAACTATTAAATGTGAAAAGATTTGGGGACAAAATGTGAGTCAGACACTGAAGAGTTTTTTGTTTTAATATCTTTGGTATTGTCTTTGCATTGAAATGGTATAAATGAATCCGTTTAAAAAGTGGTTAAGGATTTTTCTGGCTGGTGTGACAGTAATTTTTAAAGTTGCACATTGCCCAAGGCTTTTTTGTGTGTTTTTATTGTTTGTACATTTGAAAAACATTCTTTGAATAACCTTGCAGTACTATATTTCAATTTCTTTATAAATTTAAGTGCATTTTAACTCATTGTACACTATACTGTAAGCATATATTTTTATTCATAGATTTTATTGAAGTTCTGATTGGTCCCCTTCAGAAATTTTTTTTATATTCAAATTACATTATTTATGTTGTATATGCATTTTATCCCTGTTTCATATTTCTGAGAACATAATCCTCTTTTAAAAGATATTTGGTATACCAATACTTTTCCTGGATTGAAAACATTTTTTTAAACTTTTTAGAATGTGGGCCTCCCTGTGTGCATGTGTTTGGTCTTGTTGAAGAGGAAGAAAGGACGTGTGTTGTGCTGTACCTGTGAATGTTGACACAGTTTCAATTCTTTGGCAAGGTTGTAATTCCAGAGTATGTTTAATGAAATGAAACCTGGCCGTTACTACAGCCAGAGTTGTTACGAGATGAACATTTCTGATGAAAAGGTTTTGAGCAAAGTCCTGTTTTTGTGCATGAAGATGACTGAGATGGTAGCTTCATTTAGTTTAAGGAAACGGGCAGAGGTTTAGTGAATGCTGTTGTGCAGATGTGTTTTCCCTGAATGCCTCCATATCAGTGGCGACCAGTTCCTCACAGACTTGTAATGTCAGAAAGCCAAAGGCAGTCACTGTTGGGGACATGGTCCCACCGTAACACCCTGGGATGGATTATCCTGCCAACGTGGAAACCTCGTGTTTAGAGAACACCGCCCCCTAGCCCACGTCACTGCTGGTTTTGTTTTTCATACACTCATTTGAATACTTTCAAGTCATTTGTAAATTTTAAAAATGTATAAAGGACAAAAAGTGTAAACTCCTGTTTTTCAAGATTTAGTCAGTTACGTATGGTATCTGAAGGGTAATTTTATTTTGGAATAGACAAAGGAAATCTGGTTGTTTGTTATGAGGGATGAATGCATTGTTTCTCCCAGATTCTAGTGATTTTTAACATTTATACTGATCCATCCATAGATTCATCTCCAGAAACATGAGAATTGTTTCTGTTGAGCATCAATGTCATGTTCATTTTGACGTAATATAATTGACTTAGATGAAATGTTCTCTGGTTGGAACAGATACTCTCCCTTTTTTCTTGCAATCTTTAAGAATACATGGATCTAAAATTCATTAGCTTGACCCCTCAACACTGACTTTTAAGTAAAGACTTAAGCTTTTCTTCTCAGTGAATGTATCTGCTAGAAGGAAATAGCTAGGAAGAATTTAATGATCAGGGTAATCATTTTTTACTTGGGGAAATTTTTTGTTTTGGATATTATATCTTTTTTAATCTAAGTGTTCGTATTTTTCCTGAAGAAACCACTGTGTAAAAAACAAATTTTAACTTTGAATGGGATCAGTTCACAAAATTATGAAGATTAGAAGTTCTAATTTTTATAATCACCTATAAGATGTTCTCTTTTTATTTCTGTTTATAAGTAAACTTTATATTAAGTTAAACATTTGAATTGATTTGAGAAGCAGTAAGATAAAAGACACTGATTCTAAACCTTATTTAGACATTGGTACCTGTTACCCAGGGGAAAATGTAGGGTAACTTTGTTTTGTACGGTAAGGTTTAGATATGGTGGATGAAGGGTATCTCTGTACAAATAAAGTGCTCGACAATGTGCAATGATTGTAAATTTAGCAAGATACTTCAGCCACTTCACGAATGCTTTACCATTCTACATAGTATCTATTACAAAACACCTCTCTCCTATCCGTATACTTCAGGTGTTGCTGTTAACATTTACCATGATATTTATTTTAACCAAAATGTTATTCACGTTAAATGTTAATTCTTTAAAATGAATGTATTATGTTTAGAACCCACAAATGCATAATTACCCTGTGCCTCATATTTCAATAGTACTGTAATATGGACATCTTTTGTGAAATACTTTTATTTTGTTATGCTTTAAATACACATACAAAAAATATTCTGTTATTAGCTTTGAAAATTCTATAAATCCTAATATAAATAAAAATATAAAAATAAAAAATGAGTATAGTAAAATTTCTGTGTATCTGATTTTTTCCCCCTAAAATCTACCATTGTTTATTTCACTTAATATTTCACCTGCAGAAATGGTTCCTAGACATTTCCATAATTTTGCCATTATGGAGACGCACAAGCATTGAAACAGTCAAAGGTGATAACAGAGCTTTGACAGATCCTAAGAAGTCGTTTTTTGAATATGCATAAAACTAAGGCACATCTTCACGTGTCCTATTCTCTTCAGAGCATCATTTTCTGTTTTTAAGTAAGAAAAGTTTACTAAAAGCTTTTTTAAAAAAGTAATATTTACCTTCCTGCTTTGAATCTTTAGAGCCCAAAATTTAGGCAGTAGATTCAATTTCTGTCACTATAATAGGCTGCTAACAATGTTACTGATAGTTTATATACTGAATGTCCTTTTTACATAATAAATGAAGATCTCTACCATTCCTGGAAACGTTGAGTGTAAGAGATCTTAGCAGGATAGAACCTTCCTGCTGGGTGTAGAATGAATAGGTGGACCTTACACACATCAGGATTACATTCTAGATAGGCCATGGTAAAGAATGACCAATTCTTTAACCATGACTTTGTATTAAAGATCCACTTGCTATGATTATGTGCATATGCGTGTACTACTAAATTTTAGCCACAAAACTAGTTATAAATATTATTTCAAAAGTATACTTATTGGAAAAGTCAGTACCAGAAACATGTTTAAATGTTTTAATTGGTACAGCTACAGGTACCACCAAATTGGTACAATTACTTTTTAAAATCAAAATGATGATATTGACAAAGATAATTGTAACGAGTTATCAAAAGATTTCCATTAATTTTTTGCACTATTTTTAATTACATGTGAATTTCTGGTATAAGTACTGATGATTTTTTAAAAACAGATTATCTTTCACAGAAAGATGTACAAGTTTATAAAAGTTTATTTTATTTTTATTTGATAGATTTATTTGAAGGAAATTTCTGATCTTACTGATATCATTGTTTCATCTAGTTTTAAACCTTAAAAAAATCAAAATAAAGTCAAAAAGGAAACTTTCAAGTTAGGATTTGTAAACATGGGGTTTGATGAAATTATTCTGTGTTACGGTGCATAGGAAACAATTTTTTTCGCTGCTTTCTAGAGGTATAATCCTGTAACTAAATTATTTCTCTAATCCTCACTTTCTCATGTGCAAAATAGGGTTATAATATCCTAACTCTACAGAAGAATTAAATTGGAATACATTTTATAACTGAATGCAGCACTACACACCAAATGGGTGCTTGGTAAATGCAGCTGTTATCATACTAGTGCAGAAGAGAATATGTGTGCATCTCCTTTGGCTACACTCCATCCACTTTTGCCTTGTTTCTCGCCATTTAGTTCCACTTGCCTAGTTTTTCAAACCTCCCAAATTCTTTCTTACCTTAGGAACACTGTAGCTTAAATTGTCCTTCCCTTTTTGCTGCAAAAAAAAAAAAAAAAAAAATCCAACTAATCTTCCAAAGCTGACTTTAATTAAATTTTTAGGAGCCACCTAGACTATATCCATTTAATGCTTATGCCAACTATAGCCAAATGATTACTGTGTGATTCTTTAATTTCAGTCTCCCTGAATGCCAGGAGAACAAATACTACCTGTGTCATTCACTTGTGATGTTGGACACTTAACATAGTGCCTCATCCATGGTAGTCACTCAGTTTATTTTTGTTGAATTAATAAAATAGCATTATAATGTTGCAAGTGGTATAAATAATGATGATTTTAAAAACTCACTGTCTGTCATGGAAAGATGTGCAAATTTATAAAGTATTTTATTTGATAGAAATAATTTTATTTCATAGAAATAAGTTATCTTTCACAGAAAGATATGCAAGTTTATAAAGTTTATTTTTTTGACGACAAATGAAAGGCTGTACATAGATACAAGAAAAGCAGGAATCAGGAGAGGTAGGGGCAAGGATGATGATGAGAGATTGAAAAACAAAGAAGCAAATCCAAAAGAAATTGTTAACATTAGCCATTGCCATGGGTTACAAAGAAATTGAAGATGAGGACTCAGACCAGGCACCTGGACTTAATGAGAAACACATTGTACATCTTCAGAGGGGCCATTTCAGGAGGCTAGGCCAGAAAACAAACTGAGGTAAAAATAGTAGTGAAAGTATATGGAGAAACATTAGATAACTAGTAGTAGTAGCAGCTAGTTTTTTTTTTTTTTTTTAAGGTAAAGTGAATTTAGAATGGTTTGAAGGTGAAGAGAATAGCAAGTGGAGAAGAAAAGTGAAGATTTTAGAGCAAGAGTACAGAAGTCGGTAAGAAGGAATGAGGTCCACAGAAAGAATTTATCCACTAACACCAAATCGTTTACCAAGCGTCTTGTGTACTAAACCCACGTATACGGTAGTGAGCAAAAAAAGGTCTCTGTTTTCATGGGCATAAAAATCAAGTCAGGAAGAAACATATTTAACAAAAATATAAATATTTAAATGCAAATTCTGATGAGTGCTATGAAAGAAGGGAGAGACTGAGACACTTAAGACCTAAAGGATGAAAAGGTCAGCTGAAGGACATGCGAGGGACATGGCGCCAGGCAGAACACCTGTGAAGACGTTGAGATGAGAAGTAGCTTGGCTGGCTGAGATGTGAAAGATGAGAGGGGGTGAGCAGGGGGGGAGTAACACAAGTAAGTTTGGAGATGGACATTTTCTCTGTACTCGCAATAACTACTTAGTAATTTAAATGGGAAAAAAAAATCACAATACTTAAAATTATAAAATTCACAAAAATAACTGATAAAGATGTAAGACTCGTGAAGTAAATTATAAAATCTTGCTGAAGGGACACAAAGCAAATCCTGAACAAATAAAGAGGCTGTGTTCTTGAGAGGAAGATTAATATAAATATTAAGCACCATTTAATATTTGTAATGCAGTATCTGAGTCTCACCTTTTTTTGGAACCAGATAAAATGTCAAAGTTCATATGGAAAAATAAACAATAATCAAAAACATTTTCATTATAAAAACAAAAAGACTGAACTTAGCAAATATGAAAACTTAACCATAAAGATACTTTAACTAAAGTAGTATGGTATTAGCAAGGAATAGGCAAATAGAATGGTGGGTGGGAAAAAATGGTCGAACGTATACCCGGGCATTGTGGAAACATATGAAAGAGGTGACTTCTAGTTATGGGAAAAACTATGTTTTATCAAAAGGTCCTGGTACAACTAATGATCCACTAGAAGAAAACAAAATTAGATTTCTAACTCACACTATATTAAAAGGTAAATAGGCCGGGCGCGGTGGCTCACGCCTGTAATCCTAGCACTCTGGGAGGCCGAGGCGGGCGGATTGCTCAAGGTCAGGAGTTCGAGACCAACCTGAACAAGAGCAAGACCCCGTCTCTACTAACAATAGAAAGAAATTAACTGGCAAACTAAAATATATATAGAAAAAATTAGCCGGGCATGGAGGTGCATGCCTGTAGTCCCAGCTACTTGGGAGGCTGAGGCAGAAGGATTGCTTCAGCCCAGGAGTTTGAGGTTGCTGTAAGCTAGGTTGATACCACAGCACTCTAGCCCGGGCAACAGAGTGAGACCCTGTCTCAAAAAAAAAAAAAAAAAAAAAAGGCAAATAGCAGGTGAATTAATATAGTGTAAATTTTTTCAATTTATTAGTGAAAAACTCTTGGGTCAAGGAGGAAATTCAGGGGAAAATCAAGAGTTTCTTCAAGCTAAATGATAACAGAGACACAAGTTACCAAAACCTGTGGGATACAGCAAAAGCATACCTAAGAGGAAAACTAATAGCTATAAACGCTTACATCCAAAAAACGGAAAGCTTAGATATTGACATCCTAATGAATAAACTCAAGGAATTGGAAGAAGAAGAGCTAACCAATCCCAATCCTAATAGAAGAAAAGAAATAACAAAGATCAAAGCAGAACTAAATGAAATTGAGAACAAAAGAATAATACAGAAGATCAACAAAACCAGAAG
>CAUYRT010020489.1:0-17467 GCA_963574885.1 Lepilemur ruficaudatus
TGACAGGGCAGATCAGCGTCTTCACCTACCATGGCCAGGATGGGCCCAGGGGGTCCATGTACAGCAAACTGAGCTGGTCAGCAAAGGAGGGAAGCTCCATGAGAGGGTGTTGGCGATGGAGCCATCAGAGTAAGGGTTCTCTTCAGCAGGGAGGGGGAGGTATAAAGAACCTAGAGAGGAACAGGATCCTAACAGAAGTGCCATTTTTCTCTTAATGGCATGTGCACTTCGGTTTGGGATGGAACTTCCAGGTATGGAAGGAGTTAAAGGATTTAAGTGGGTATTAGTAGGTAATTGTCTGCTCCACACACATAAAAACAGGATCATACCTACCTGAGCAAGGAGTGAGCAGCTGGACCAAGATGAGGCAGGCAAGGAAGTTGAGCAGAAGGAAAGCCAGGCCACTTGCCATTTTCATCTGTGCTGCATATCAGGGGACACCAGAGAGAGTGAGGCAGACACTATGCCCTGGAAGAAGCTGTAGGATTCCACATTGAAACCTCCACTTCCCCAATGCTAACTCATATGTGGTGACCCAAGATCTTAACTCTTCCAAACATCTGCCCTAAAATCTCTCTTTTTAAAATTTATTTTATTTTACTTTATTTTTTTAATTTATTTGCCCTAGAGTCTCTTAACCTTACAGTTTCAACATGGAAAATCACCCACGAAAACACAGATACGATAAACGCACATATGTTATCCCACCAGGAAATCCTTGACTCTACTTCCTAAAAATATTCAGAAACCTATCCCTTCCACACACCTCCCCTACTTCACCAGGTCCAGGCTTCCATTATCACCTTCTGATTAATGCAGAACCATCCTCATTGGGTTCCCTGGTTCCACTTGTGGCACCCATTTGTGGGTGTGCAACACTGTGGACTCCTCTAGGCCCAACTCTGAGCAATCACCATGGTCAAATCATGGCCCAACAGACTCTGGGTAGGATCCAGGCAGACTCCCTGCTGGAGGCTCTGGAGTCAATCAGGGGCTGAACTCCCCACTTGTTCATCACAAGGCTAGTGATCCGGAGAGCTGTGAATAAAACCAGACCTTACCCATCTTTTCTTTTTTTCCTTCGTTGAGTCATTCAACAAATATTTAGTGAGCACCCACAGGGGGAGGGCCCACCATGTTAGGTGTTGGCATCAAAAAGAGGGTCCATGCCGGGCGCGGTGGCTCACGCCTGTAATCCTAGCGCTCTGGGAGGCCGAGACGGGTGGATAGCTCAAGGTCAGGAGTTCAAAACCAGCCTGAGCAAGAGCGAGACCCCATCTCTACTATAAAATAGAAAGGAATTAATTGGACAACTAAAAATATATGTAAAAAATTAGCCGGGCATGGTGGCGCATGCCTGTAGTCCCAGCTACTTGGGAGGCTGCGGCAGAAGGATTGCTTGAGCCCAGGAGTTTGAGGTTGCTGTGAGCTAGGCTGATGCCACGGCACTCTACAGCCCGGGCAACAGAGTGAGACTCTGTCTCACAAAAAAAAAAAAAAAAAAAAAGAGGGTCCATGATTCACAAGCTGTGTAATCTCGGTCATGTGACAAAACCTATCTGAACTTTAGTCACTCATAAAAATTGCAAAAAATGAAATTTAAAATGTGCACAATTGGCCCAGCAATTCCACTGCCTGATATTCTAGTCCAGGAAAGTACCTGCATGGGTGCAAAGAAAAGCATGTGGGAGAATGACACAGAATCGTTACTTTTAAAAGCATAAAGTCGTAACCAACAGAAGCAGCCACCCACAGGAGACTGGTTAGAAGAATGGTGCTTCATCCCTATGCAGAAATTCAATGCAGCAGTTAAAAAGTGATTTATTGTCACTCACCTGGATAATTGAGATATACTAAGTGATCAAAAAGCACATTGCACAGCTGTACTAATGATTCTATCTAAAAGCAAAAGGAAAGCTATAGATCTGTACATACTTGTATATGTAAATATCTCAAGAAGGTGTAAAAAGATTCATGCTAAACTGAAGATTGAAGATTAATGAGTGATGAGACACTTTGGCCTTTTGTTCTCACTACTTTTAAAACTGTATTGATGCGGCCGGGTGCGGTGGCTCACGCCTGTAATCCTAGCACTCTGGGAGGCCGAGGCAGGAAGATCGCTCAAGGTCAGGAGTTTGAAACCAGCCTGAGCAAGAGTGAGACCCCGTCTCTACTAAAAATAGAAAGAAATTAATTGGCCAACTAAAAATATATAGAAAAAATTAGCCGGACATGGTGGCGCATGCCTGTAGTCCCAGCTACTCGGGAAGCTGAGGCAGGAGGATCACCTAAGCCCAGCAGTTTGAGGTTGCTGTGAGCTAGGCTGGCGCCACTGCACTCTAGCCAGGGCAACAGAGTGAGACTCTGCCTTCAAAAACAACAACAACAACAACAAAAAAACTATATTAATGCTTTAAATTTTAAAAACTTCATATGCTACTTAACAATTAATTATTGTTATGAGTAATTTTAGTGAGTGGAACTTATTAGGTGCTCAGTAAATACTAACTCCTCAACAGTTGCCCCCAAAACAAGGGAGCATGAGGCCCACAGTCATGGTACCTGCTGCTGGGGGTACCTGGGTCTGGCAATTGCCTCTGAGAACAAGGTCTGCAAGGGGTGTGAGGAAGGGTGAGAAGGAGGCAAGGGACAGAGGTCTGTGCAGCTGGCTGTCCTTTGATTCCTACCTGGGACCTGCACCCATCCTCAGAATAAACATTGTCTTTTACCACATCTTCTGCTCCTCAAAACTGCTCTCTATGTTGCTGGGGCGAGGCGGGGGGTGCGTCTTCTTATTGTTGTTATTATTGTTAGTCACTGACCTAACAATTTCTGTGCTGTCTTCAGAGTGACAAATTAGTGTTTATTTTTCTTTGGATATCTATTTTCCTTTTCCATGATTATAGACAATTTTGAAAATGAAGAAAAATATAAAGAAATAAAATTTTCAACTATCTGTAGCTGTAATCATATAGTTTGCTAGTGGTAATGTAAATATTTCTGGACGTATTCTGGCCATACATGGAAGGCTGTCTGGAAAGTACCCAGCCATTGTTGATATTAATATAACATTATATAATACCAATAATGGCTGGATACTTTCCAGACAGCCCTCTTTTAGCAAAGGCCTAAAAACTATTGTATTCTTTGACCCCAAAATTCCACATGTAGCAATTAGTGTTGAAGAAAAAAAATCATGAAATAACACAAAGATTCATGTTTCAGGCTGTTTAACATACTGAAGTCTACAATAGCAAAATATAGATGCAATTTAAATATCCAAAATACAGAATGTATTAAATAAATAATGGTATATTCATACAATGCAGGAGCTTGTAGTCATAGAAAGCATGCATTAGGTTTTGGGGAAATGGAGAACAGAAAGAAAAACAGATACTGTCCCTAAAAGACACCAAAGTGAAATGTATGAATCCAATGTTGTTAAAATTATAAATAATTAGTCTTCATTAAAAACCTGATTCCTTATGGCTGCAAGAAATCTCTTTTATGACTGAACCATGCATTGTTTATCCATTTCCCACCTGTTGTATATGCGTGTTGGTTCAGATTTTTCTATGTATTAAATAATAAATAGTTCTGAAATGCACATATATTGATTATATATAAATCTTTACGGCACATTTCTTTTTACAATCTCTTTGAATAGATGCCTTGTCTTGGGCAGAACAGACTTCAAGGATCCTTTGCTCTTTTCTGACCATGATACATTCTTAAGAACATGCAGTCGGAATCTTTCTTCACTCAGGATGTCTCCCTTTCAATCCACCAAATCCACATCTCTGTAAGTCCTCATTCTTTGCACCACTGCCCCCTTCCCTGCGTGCCCAGATGCACATGCGTGCGCACACACCCTCCGCAGCCCTCTCTCCGTCCGGTACTTCCCTGCCTGCCCACTCTCAGCTTGTCAACCCTCCCCTCCCAGGCCTTGTAACCCTGGCTCTAATCCATTTCCCTCACTTACCCCTTGGTATTCCCATCTGAAAATCACAACCCACAGAATAAAGGCAGTCAGTAGTTCTTCATCCTTTCTATTATGGTTAATAGTTTCTGATCTGGAAGAAAGGAAAAAGAAAGAAAGAGGAGTTCATCTGCTCACGACGGAACTGCAACAGAGTCCCTCTTTGGAAGAATTAGTGTTTTGATTGGCTCAGAGGTGGTGCATCAGTTGCTGGGCAGAAATCACTGGGGAAGTTTAGAATGAAAACTGAAACTACATTGAATCATACATATTGAAGAAAAATTCCAGCCCTACCACCCTGAGTATTTGGGTTTCTTTGTGGTTATCTATTTGAATCATTCTTGTAGGTGTTTGTATATAAATATTTCTTCATATTCACCTGTCTTACATGGACTTTGGTCATGGAAGTGCAGCAGCTGCCTTGTACTCACAAGGCAACTTTGAGAATGGAAGCCACGTGCTGAGACAGTAGAGATTGAAGAGTAGGCTGGGGCGTGGATGACATCCCTGAGCTGCCAGACTAGCCCTGGACTGCCACTGTTTGAATTCATTTTACATGACAGGAAAATAAACTCTTGTTTTGTTTTAGCCAATAATACTTTTGGTCTCTGTTATCAGCAGGAAACACAATTCTTCCCTTCCCCCTCCCTCCTCACTAGTTTGTCATGAAACTTTCCAAATACATAGTAAAGTTGAAAGAATTTTTAGTGAATACCAATATATATACCACCTAGGTTTTTTGTTACTTTGTTGTAATCCATCCCTCTGTTCATCCCTATACATCCATCAGTACTTATTTACTTATTTGTTTGAATGTTTTAATTTTAATTCACAATCTATTTAGAAGTTTTGCTGCTTGAAATTATATCTGTAATGTCACCAAGTAAGCACTGGGCTCTCTCCCTTACTTGCATAAAAACCAATACTGGGGCATCAGCTTTTTTTTTTTTTTTTTTTTTTGAGACAGAGTCTCACTCTGTTACCCGGGCTAGAGTGCTGTGGCGTCAGCCTAGCTCACAGCAACCTCCAACTCTTGGGCTCAAGCGATCCTTCTGCCTCAGCCTCCCGAGGAGCTGGGACTACAGACATGTGCCACCATGCCCGGCTAATTTTTTACATATATTTTTAGTTGGCCAATTAATTTCCTTCTATTTATAGTAGACACAGGGTCTCGCTCTTGCTCAGGCTGGTTTCGAACTCCTGACCTTGAGCGATCCGCCCACCTCAGCCTCCCAGAGTGCTAGGATTACAGGCATGAGCCACCGCGCCCGGCCTTGTCTAAAATTATTTTCTTGAAATATGTGGCCAGAACTTTTTAAAGATGATTGAGGGGTTTTTAAACTCCTGGGGAAGGACAGTTCAACAGTAATGGCATTTGGCTTTGGATCTTAAATGTTTTCATTCAGAAGCAAATAGTTCTCGGGATTTGGGAGGAAGGGGAATGTAAATGTAAAAGAAAGTGTCTTTTAAATCTGTCACTAAAAATTAAGCAAAATTCCTAGGTAAAGTAGTGAGGAGAGTGTAAGGATTATGTGCCACAGGATAAATGTTCTCTACTATTTGGTTTATTGCCCTTAGATGTTGAATGAACTGGTAATCCTGGGTCTCAGGTTTCTGAATTGGCAGAATGGGGGTGTTTAGGGAGAACAAGATCAAAGAAGCTTATATACCAAAAAGGCTGAAACTAGGGGTCGAAGGCCCTTCTTAGCTTGCAACTTTAATGAATACTGCCTGAGTTTGTGGGGAGGAATTCCTGGTTTTACTTTGATATGAATGGGGTCCACGTGTGCCCTTCCAGGTCGTCTGGTAGCCCACATCTCAGAGTTGACTTGATCTAGAACTTCGGTGGGCAGAGCTTGAGAGTCGTCCAAGGCAGTGAGCAGAGCCATGTGCAAGGCACAGGTGTGTTCTGGAAGAACTCTGATATGTTATTATACTTGCTTATTCTGAAAGGTCACTTGAGCCTACAATTTATAGAGAAGATCTCAACCCAGTCATGGGAGAGGGCACTGGGGCTTGTAAAGAAAGCCGTGTGTGAAGAAAGAATTTCTGATAGCACAATCTAATGCTTGGAGAAAATATTTTTGGGAGGGTTTTCTGGACACTCAGGTCACCAGCATTGAATCTTTAGTAACCTTGGCCAATTTAAGATTTAATACTAAGTCGCACCAGTGTTGATCAGAAAATTAATTAAATTTTCTCCCACCATTATTATTACCCTGGGCTCTTACTGGAAGAATTTTATCATGGGCTATAATTCCCACAGGTTTTGGGGAGCCCTGGGGCCTTGTCAATTTATATCTTTATCCAGTCCCATTAACTGTAGAGTGGGTTCCTGATACCCCTTCTGCTTTAATTTAGGGCAATCTTTTTTTTAATGACCTTTTTCCTTGTAAAAGGCATATTATATTGTTTTTTTCTAAGGGAATCTTTTTATTATTATTTTTTCTTCTCTGAGGCTGTGGTCTCCTTTGGGTGGACCCCTTAGAGTTTTTCATCAAAGCTGCTGTCAAAACTTTTGCCTGTTGCTTTAGTTCATGTAATGTTTTCTTTTCCTTCTGCTGTTTTGTAGTCTCTTCACTGCTTGTAAGAACCTTATTAAATCCCTTTAAGCAAATGGAATATGGGAAAAGTTAGAGCACCCTCTAGCTTCTGTAACTTTTGTAGGATATCAGGCATGCTCTGACCAGTGAAGGTCATATTAATTTACCTTGTATTTTCAGGGTTCTCTATCTACATCAGTGTACTTACAATATGTTCCTAGAATTCTAAGAAGTCTAATGGACTTTTATCTGTCTCCTGTCTTATCTTCTGAACCTTGTTCAGGCTTTTAGTTTTGGAAACCCCTTTGTTAAGTCTGACCAGGATACAATCTTGGAAGTGTTGAATCTTAACCTTTATCCCTGTCAATTGGATTGCAGTTGGGATCATGAACTGAGACGGTTGAATTAGCTCCAGTCCTCACCTTGTTATTTGGGTCTTCCGCATTCAATCAGTCAGTGTCCTCTCCAGACCTTTTTAAGACAATGTGACGTTTCTCGCAGGTTTAAGGAATGTTAAGCAGGTTCTGATCATTTGCCCATGTGGGATGACCATGGGAAAAATAGATTTAAACAGACCAGTTACATGCTTTGGGTCATCTCTATGGGCAAGATTATTCTGTTTCTAATTATATAAATCAGAAATGGTGAACGGGCTATAAACCCACATTAATCTGGTCGGTTGTCTATTTTTATTCAATTCTGCTATAGGAACCTGTCTCAAAGGAAATTGTCCTGCTGGGAAAAAGGGAGGACCCAGCCAAACTGTGTGCCCTGATGAGTGCTCAAAGGAGAGACCGTATCCTCAGGCTTCCCACGGCAGTCCTCAGAAAAGGAAGAAAACCAAGGATAGATAGCAGGAGGAGCAGATGGGGGTGAAATAATGGTCTTGGCTAATAAGGAGAAGCAGAAGAGCTAAGAAAGGGGTCATAGGGGGAGCTGAAGAGCTGGGAGCTGGAGTTAGGCCTGGAGTTGTACGTGGAGCTACAGTCCAGGTGGCAGCCGCCCAGAGGTCCTCTTCAGAGTAAGAATACTGAGTTCTTGAATTTGGATTCTTGCTCTCTAATCTTTTTGAAGATTTTTGTCCTCTATACTAGAGTCTTACATTTAATCTGGTCTGGCTTGTTTTGATGAAGGAGCATAAAAGAATTTTCCTAAGGGATTTCATTCCATTTTCTAAGATGAGACATAAATCTAATCGAAGAAAAGTATTACACAATAGTTTAGTGCTCCATTAAGGGACTGTGGTTCTCAAGACCCAAGAGAGTACTGGAGCCAAACAGAATTACAGAAAAATACGATTTTTTAGTAGGCTCATAACTATATTCAGGCCAGTTTTAAAGAATGCAACCCAAAGGGCTGCATTCAGGGATTGAATTCTGATTTCTCTTGTATGTGTATACATACAAGCCCAAACAATCATTCAACACCCACAGAAAGACAAACAAATGGATTGCAGTTCTAACAAATAAGCCAAGGGAGTGCCAAATTGAAATAGAGCAGTTCCCACTGTCTCAAACAGTTGGAGCTTTTCTAAGCCCAAGTCAAATAGAATACCCTTGGAATTGAAGGAGGCTGTCTTTACTGTGCAGTACCCTCGAATGGCACTCACTCATCTGTACCCCGATGCCAGGATCCAGGAATCTGTTCCTCTGAGGCAATCAGGGCTGCACTTGAAGCTGGTGAGGGCCTAGCCAATGAAGAAAACCAAAATCAACCTCTGGCAGAAATGTAGCCAGGCAGCTTCTAGGGAAATTTTTGAGATTCTACCCACTCTGTGGCCACTAAGCCATGAGCGACAATTCCTCATACACACCACCAAGATTTGTTACCATACCTACAGAGGGTATAGGCCTAGGTCCTGTTGCTATCCACACAGAAAGTCAACTACTGAGAATTGCCAAGGAAGAAAGGAAATTTATTATAGATGATGTCAGCCAGGAGATGAGAGAAGTGCCTCAAATCTGTATCTCTGACCAACTGAGGGTAGAGGTTTTTATAAGGGGTTTAGGAAGGTTGCTACATGAATTGGGGTAGGTTGAGTTGAAAGCAACATGTGTAGGAGGTCTAATTCAGGGAGCTGAGCATATCTTCTCTATAGACTTGGACCTGAGAAGACAGAGACTGTGTTTGTTCACCTTTGAGCCAGGCACAGATAGTAAGAAATTCAGAAGATTCATATGGAAGAAACTTTTACGTGTTCTCCAAGCACTGGTTGTTTATCTCCTGGGGTCATAGCTAGATGACATTTCCCAGCTGCCCTTGGGTATCTAGGAGAAGAGTTAATTTCAAAGCCTGGCCCATGAGAAAATACCTCATAGTATTTCTACTCCTTCCTCCCAATCTCTGGGCTGGATTCAGAGGAGGGTGAGGCCCTAAAATGATGGTGTGGATCAGAGCTTTCACCCCCCACATGATCTGTCCTGAACACCTGAAGAGACAGAGAAATAAACTTCTACTATGTTTATGTAATGAGACTTTCGAGTTGTTCATTACAATAGTTAGTCTGCCCTAACTATTGAAGATAAGGCGGGATCCAAACTCAGTTCCCTTAAGAGGCTGTTTGTATGGAAAGAATAATGGGCAGTTCTCCTATGCACTACACACTGAGGGCTCACAGATGGGAAAACAGAGCCCTCAGTGACCTCAGTCTTATGCTGTTCAAAGAAGAAAATAATATCAATTCTACATCTATAAAATCCTGTCATTTCTTCTTTCTTAAACTCCTCAAAATCTCCTTGTATTTTCTATTTCATTTACTTGCTTCAGAGATTCCTTTCAAATTAATTATTTTCATCTTATTATCCTTATATCTACTTATATACAAGTCAGCCCCCAAAACACAAACTATCTCTTTGGCAGTTAGCTTGCTCTGAATTGCTGGGGGATGATCCAGGTAGAAAGATTTAAGGGGCTGGAGGATTTGGAGCTTGGGAAAGAAATCAAGATCAGAATGTGTGAATACTCTGCATATAGAGTACTTTTTGGTTTTGTTTTTAAAGATACAGGATCTCACTCTGCTGACCAGGCTGGAGGGCAGTGGCTTCATCATAGCTCAGTCAAACCCCAAACTTCTGGGCTCAAAGGATCCTCCTGCCTCACAGGCACATATCACTGTGCCCAGCTAATTTTTTTTTTTTTTGGTTGAGATTGGGTCTTGCTATGTTGCCCAGGCTGGTCTTGAACTTCTGGCCTTATTGCTCCTGCCTCAGCCTCCTCAAGTGCTGGGATTGTAAGCATGAGCCACCACACCCAGCCTGCATGTAGATGTCTCAAGGAACATATGTAGAGTTATAAGTGGACCAAGGGGAACACCCACACTTAGGAGGCAGACAAAGACACAGTCAGTACCCCTTTCATTAGAATTAATCAGTTGTATGACCTTGAGCGAGTTAATTAAAATTTCAGGATCTTCCTCATGTTAATAATAAGAGATCAGAGTAGGTCAATTCAACTCTACACCACATGGTCAAGGGAGGGAGCATAGCCTGGTAGTTAAGAGTGTAATGTCCAGGACCAGACTCCCTGGCCTTACATCTCTGCATCAGCACCTTGTAGATGTGCAATTTGGACAAAGGTTTTTACCCTCTTTGTGGATTAATTTCCTCCAGTGTAAATGACATAATAATGGCACCTACCTCTGAGGCTGTTACAAAATACAGTAAATGAGAGAATACATGTAAAGCACTCACACCTGATCTTGGTGCACGATAGTAGCTGCTCAATAAATGTTACCTATTTAAAGAGACAATTTACTTGTTTTTACTTATCCCTCTTTCTAGGATTCTCCACAAGGTACCCAGTTAAGCTCCTCTCCCTCTGCTCTGAGGGGAGAGGAGCTTAGGTGGGCAGAGTCGCCAGATCTCCTGTAAAATGCACATCACCCACTTGAGCCTGAATGTCATTTAAATGGAGGCTTTCTAGGTGTACCCTGAGGCCTATGGCGCTCACGATACTGAAAATATTGAAAAGTAAAAAAAGCCAGGAGAGAAAGTAGGTAGTGAAATCTTTAAGAAGGAAAAAGTGGAGGAAAAGGCTAAAGTGCTAAAAAGGAAAAAGATGCAGAGCTGAACAGAGATTGGGGCAGCACGGAGGTCTGGATGCAGCCCAGATCTTCCCTGGGTCTCCACTCATGGCCCGCTTAGCCAGCCTCTGTTTGGAGCTGGGAGATGGAGGAAGAACACTACACTCTTTCCGTATGGAGTCTTGAGCCTAAGACCTTAAGAATTAGATGGCCATTCACCAGCAAAGGACTGTGCCTTTCTCCCATCTGCAAGAGAAAAAAGACGAGTGAGTGTGCCCTGGCCAGAGCCAGAAGTTTCTTGGTCCTTTCCGTGTTCTGCCTGCCGTTCTCTCCCCTCTTTGGTGCCCTTCTCCCTCATCTTAGGCTCCCCTTTCTCATGGTCCTCACAAGGATGGTGTCCAGGGAGACGGAAGCCAGGAGTAATGGGCTCTTCTATTTCCCTTTCGTGGTCCCTAAGCATGGCCTTGGACTCCACTGGGAGCTTTTTATCCATCTCTCCTTGTTCCCCAAATTGGATGGCTTTTGTACCTCAGTAGCTGGAAGACACCAACATATGCAAACTCATATGACAGCTACCATCACTTGGGGCACGGCCCTGGATACATGGCAGTTCTAAAGAGGTTCACCTCCTCTTCACTGTGATCATAGTCTGCTCATTCCCACACTTGACAGTGGATTCTGTCTTCTCTTGCATCTTACCTAGCCTACATTCTCCAAGTATTCTCCTACACTCTTTTTTGTAAGTTTTATACTTTTACATTTTATATTTAAGTCCATGATTCATTTTGAGGTAATTTTTGCACAAGGCATGAGGTTTAGGTTGAGTTTCACTTATTTACTTATGTATGCTTGATTCCTCCAAGAGTATTTGTTGAAATCACTATCCTTCCTCATCAAATTGCTTTGCTCCTCTGTCATGGATAAGTGTGGCCAATTGACCAGAAACTGTCTCTTTTAATTGTATTCATCAAAAAGCATCTATTGCTCATTGTTATTATGTCACCTCTTGCTGCCTTTAGGGAATCTCAGTAATGCAAATTCTCTTTGTAGCTTTATCTGGGTAGCTGCTAGTATGTCCAGGCACTGTGGCTTACTGCCTACTCATTCAGGGCTCTCCTCTCTATCCCCATCTGTTTTTATCCTCTACTTGTTATTCATGGAACCCAAAACCAGTTAACTAACTACTCAGTGTTTCTTCTTCTTCATCTGCAGGGTGAGGATGAGACCTGTTCCATAAGTCATTTGTGGAGGACTTAGCAGAACACCTGCACATTTTAACTCTCAATAAATATCATTATTTTCCATTTTGGAAAGTTCCATAATGATCTGCGCACTGATGACTCCCAAATCCACTTCCCTAGGTGACAGTATCAACAGGTGCCTATTGTGGAGGTGGAGTTTAGTTTGAAGGTAAAGGAAAAATTTCTAAAAAAAATTGGCATGAGAAAATATGTACATGGGAATAGCATATAGCAGGTGCTGGGGGAGATGGGGAAAGAGATGCCCTTTACACTATATTATATGGAATGATGCCTGCTGGGATGACACAATGTAGCCAGTCCTCATTGGAGAGCCAGATGGTGGAAGACAGGGAGACAGGGTAGAAAGGTACTGTGATGCTCCAGGCAAGAAATGATGAAGGCTGGGTGATGGGGAAGAGGGGAGTGGGTCGATTACTACTGTTAATAAGAGCTAATACTTGTGTAGAATCTACTATGATGTTGGTATTGTGCTCTGGGCTTCACATGCATTAACAATACTTACAATAATACTAGGAGCTAGATGCTTTTATTTCCTACATTTTATAGATAAGGAAGCTGAAGTCTAGAGTGGTTGAATAACTTACCCAAAGTCACACAAGTCTTTATAGGCTGAGCTACAATTTAAGCCCAATCAGCCTGGCCCCACAGTCTGTGTTCTAACCACTAAGTCAGACTACTTGAAAAGAAGTGCAAATAGCAGGACTTGGCTATTATTCAGATGTGGTGGATAAGAGAGAGCAAGAAGAGTTGAACATCACTGTTAGGGGGTGCCACTCAGATGAAGTTTACATTGATTGTGAGACACCTCGGAGGCATGTAGGGACACTGAGTTCAGGAGTGGGCAGGGCTGAAGACAGAAATCTAGGGGCTGGTGAGATCTGCTTATGGGGTGGAGCTCTGAAAATAGATTGGACCCTGCAGGGAGCATGTGTCATGTGAAAAGAGAGCCCAGAACCCAAGTCTAAGGTTTATTAGCAGTTATGTTGCCAGTGGAGAAGAATTCTGAGAAGGAGCTTCCCAGGCGTAAGGGAAGATCTAGACAGGGCCCCAGGAATTGATAAGACAGATGTCAAATAGGGAGGCTGACACTTTGGGGCAGGTGTGTGAAGAAAGGACAGAGTTGTCTACTGGATTTAATGCCCAGGAAGTCATTATACCTGGCAGGAACAGTTTTCATGGTGCTGTAGAGCAGTGGTCATCAACATGGCAGGCAGGGAAGGACGGCTGCTCGTATGTTCTCTTTTCTGATACTTTGCTTGTGTGGCAGTAGGGACCTAGAGAGAAACAAGTGGGAGCATGTTGCTCAGTGAAGGGGGAATAAGGGGCTGCTTCCAATGGGAGAACTTTGAGCTTGTTATATAGTGGGGCGGACTAGGGGGACCCTATGATCATCCCTCATGCTGTTCACACCCTTGTGTGTGCTTTTCCCCAAGTGTGGACTAAATCTGTGACTTGCTGCTAACCAATAAAATATGGCTAAGCTGATGATATGTTCCTTCCATGCCACTACATTATGTCATGTAAGTGTCTGTCTTGCTATCCAACCGACTCTAGAGGCTAAGTCTCTGATACGGGTTTTGAAGAAGAAAGTAGTCATGTTGGGGGACCCACACAGCGAAAAGCTGAGGTGGCCTCCAAGAACTCAGAGAAGTCTCCACCCACAGCCAGCAAGAAGTTGGGTTCCTCAGTTCTACAACTATAAAGAAATGAATTCTGCCAACAACCTGAGTGAACTTGGAAGATGATTCTTCCACAGTCAAGACTCTAGGATAAGACTATAGACTGGCCTACACCTTGGCCACTGCTTTCTGAAGCCCTGAGCAGAGTACCTCACTAAGCCATGCCTGGACTTGTGACCCATAGAAATTGTGAAAAGATAAATGCGTGCTGTTTTAGAACAGTAAATTTGTGGTGATTTGTTATGCAGCAATAGATAACTGATACACTAGGTAAGTGAAAAGAGACAGTGGCAACAAGATGAAGATATAGAAGAGCAAAAAGAATTATTTGCACTCCATCCTGGCTTCTCACCTGGACTGTGCTCTTCATATCCACCTGTCTACTCTGCACCTGCACATGGGCCTCCCCTCTGCTCTTGGTGTATCCAAAACTGAACTTTCAATTCTGTTTCGCCTCCTCCGCCTGCCTCCACAACCTGCTTCTCTCCCAGTTTCCCCACCTCAGTAAATGGCAACTCCATCTGTACAATTTCTTAGGACTCAAACCTTGTGGACACCCTTGATCCACTCCATTATTCACACCTAACATCTAAGTCGTCAACAAAACCTTTTCGCTCTGTCTTTAAAATAAATCCAGCTTCTGGTCATTTCACAGATCAACCAGGGTACAAATCATCCTCATGTCCCACCTGCATCAGTGCAGTAGCTCCTAGCTGGTCTTCAGGCTTCTATCCAGCACCCCTACCCACAGCCCAGTCTCAGTCTAGCATCTGAAGTGACTTCTTAAACCATAAGTCAGTCCAGAGCTCCTTTGCTCAAACCCTTCAGTTGTTCCCCCTCAGAGGCAAAGGCAAGGTCAGCATGATGACTTTCAAGGTCTGACATCCTGCCCTCCTATTCCCTGGTCACCCGTGTGCTCTCGCCACACCAGCCTCCTTGCTAGTCTTTACACACACCACATGTGCTTCTGCCTCTGGGCTTTGGCAATGCTGTTCCCCTTATTTGAAATGCTTTTCTCCCAGGTTTTCCTGTGCCTTGCTCCTCATCACAGTATTTTAAACTGCAACTTCTGATATTCCTCACTCTGAATTATTTATCTTCTTAGCACCTATCATCATCCAACACACCACACATATTACTTCTTATTTTGTTTTGGGTGTGCCAACTGCAGTTGAAGATAGGTTCTTTGGGAAAGGGAACTTTCTGTTTTGTTCACTTCTGTGCTGTCCGTACCAAAAACATTGACTGGTACTTAGTTAGTGCTCATGGATCCTTGTTCAATGAATGAATGAGCAATTGGACCAAATAGAGAATCCCTGAGAGAAGTGAGAGTCCAAGGTGAAGGTGAAGGATTATTCTCAGACGGGAAAAAGGGTACCTCTTCTGTTGAAATCAGAGAAAACAGATCAGGAGGGGCCAGTGTTGGGGGGGGCAAGAAGTTTGGAACTTTCTTCTTCTATTTTTCTCTCCTCATGAGCTGAGGGGAGCCCTAATGATGCAATTAGTGCCCTTATAAAAGTGGTCTAGAGAACTACTTTCCCTTTGCCTTGTGAAAACACATCATAACGATTGTGAACAGGGATGCAGGCTTTCACCAGGCACCAGCCTCCTTATGCTTGATCTTAGAGTTCCCAGCATCCAGAATTGCAAGAAATAAATTTCTCTGTGAACCACCTTTATAAATATGCTTATAAACAAATCAGGTATTTTAATATGTTCCTGATTCTTTCTATGATGTGTCCATTTGCAACTACAGTAGTATAATTTTGGAATATTTAAAAACTTTTTTTTTCAACCCACTTTTACAGTTGGATTACTGAATTGTCAGCATTCTCCAGAGAGACCGACCAATAGGATAGATAGATAGATAGAAATTTAGATTAAAAACTGATAGACATATGAGAGGGCATTTATTAAGGGAATTGGCTTATGTGATTAAGGAGGCTGAGAAGTCCTACCACAGGGTGTCTACAAGCTGGAGACCTTGAGATGCTGGTGGCCTGGCTCAGTCCAAGTCTGAAAGCCTCAGAACCGGGGAAGCTGACAGTTTAATTCTCAGTCCAAGGCCCAAGGCTTGAGAACCGAGGAGGCCTGGTGTAAATTCTGAAGTCCAAATGCTGGAAGTCCTCAAGTTCTGATGCACAACAGCAGGAGAAAAAGAGTATCCCCCTCCAGGAGAGAGAGAGGGGGAGAGAGAGAGAGAGAGAGAGAGAGAGAGAGAGAGAGAGAGAGAGAGAGAGAGAGAGAATGAATGCTCCTTTCATTTGTCTTTTTGTTCTATAGAGCTCCCTGCTGACCGGATGGTATCCACCGGTATTGGTATTGAAAGCAGATCTTAACCCACTCAGTCCCCTGACTCACATACCAATGTCCTCTAGAAAAATAGTGGCAGAGACATCCAGAAATAATGCTTTGCCAGTTGTCTAGGTATCCCTTAATGCAGTCAAGTTGACACCTAAAATTAACCATCCCACTAATTCACTTCCAGGGTCCTCTATCCCAGTTCTCAAACATGGTCTGGGGATTTGATATGAGAATATGGATATCTTGTATTAAGCCAGACATTAAATTTGGAAAATGTTAAACAATGTCACACTTCTCAATACATTTATTTTGCTTCAGAAACAATTGTTTTTTTAATAAAATATGTTACTTGTATGAAAATATAATTTATTTATTAATATTAATGTTATTTGATGTAAATTAATAAATACTTTAAAACTTTTCTCAGTTTCAATCTCAAATGCCATAAATATTAATAAATATTAATTGAAATGAACAAAATCTCTTTGGGGTCCTCAGTAATTTTTAAGTGTCTATAAAGGCATCTTGAGACCAGGAAGCTTGAAACCACTGCTGTCCCCATTGAACCTGAACCCTCTGGTAGACATGGTCCAGTACTCACCTGCTCAGGCAGGACCTTAAACCTCAAGCCATACTCAATGACTGAGTACTGACTGCTTGTTTATTGCAGGGACACCTGAGCCAGACCAGATGAACATGCATTCTTGTCCTTCATTCTTTTTCATCCCAGGGTTAAGCCTGTACACATGTGGTCTAGAAATCTTGGGGGTTGGGTGGAAATTGGCCATCATCTCCTAGGACCCCTTTAGCTGTCATGGTGGGGCTTAACCATGCTCACAACCTTGGTCTCCTCCCATCTTTCTGGTCCCACTTCCTCTGTCTCTGACCTCTACATGTGGTTCCCTCCCTCCTCCTACATCCTGTGCATCCTGTTGCCCTCACCCCACGTCCACAACATCTGGTGCCAAGTGAAGTATAAGGATCAACATTGTTGCCCTGAAGGTAAAGTAGCAGGTTTGCTGTCCATCACCTTGTCACATTTTCATCTTGGCTGGGAGCTGTGTAATAGAAGCAGCTGCCTAAGAAGAGATCCTCCCCACAGGTAAAAGCAGAGGAGATACTAAAGCCACTGCCTGGTGAGGGCGAGAGCTGGGGCTGAGGCCAGAAATGGGTGTGAAAGAGGCAGCTAGACGTTCTCTTATGTGACCAGAGGGCAGGAGGGCCTGGACTCAGCCAGGAGGCCCTGGGCAGTGGTACTGAGATGGCCAGGGCTTCTCTACATGGCTGTGAGACCAGGGAATTGGTCCTGTGAGTTGTGTAGGGCCCGTGTCCTGTGAAGAATCAGGCCCTCCTCAGGCACTGTGACGCCATTGGCTCCTGTGAGTGCTGGGCAGATGGAGAGGGGGCTGTCGTCAGACCCCAGCCTGAAAAAGGGTCTTAGGGGGCCAGTGAAGGGTGAACGGGGACATGTGTAGATGTGTGATCTGTCCCTCATGTTGTAGAAGGAGACATCTCCAGCTTCATAGTCCAGGAAGACACCTACCCGGCCAAGGCGCTCTCTCAGAGGGAGAATCCTCTCAGGGGAGGACAGGGCCCGGTATTTGTTTTCAAACATCTCCAGGGTCCAGAAGCCATTCTGAGGAAGCAACAGGGTCTCTCCTTTCCTCTCAACACTGTCT
>CAUYRT010020490.1:0-27248 GCA_963574885.1 Lepilemur ruficaudatus
TCCGGTCCCCGAGCGGCCCAGGACCCCCGATCTCCCCCGCTCTGGTCCCCGAGCGGCCCGGATCCCCGATCTCCCCCACTCCGGTCCCCGAGCGGCCCGGATCCCCGATCTCCCCCACTCCGGTCCCCGAGCGTCCCGGACCCCCGATCTCCCCCGCTCCGGTCCCCGAGCGTCCCGGACCCCGATTCCCCCCACTCCGATCCCCAAGCTCATCCCCGCCCCCACAAGCCCTGGCCAGAGCGGCCCGAACCCCCGACCCCGATTCCCCGGCCCCCCTTCCCGAGCGTGACCCGACCCACCCGGTCCCCCAGCCCCCAGGGACGCAGCTCGCCCGCTGGCCCTCAGCTCGGGGTGGGCCGGGGCTGCGCACTGCTGGGTGGTCAGCGCGGACGACTGTGGCAGCTCGAGCCTGCGGGACCGTCGCCAGGTGCCAAGGACCCGCGCCTGGGGTCGCAGGCTGCCTCGCTGCATCGCCCCATGGCCGGGGCCACCCACAGCTGTGTCCTGGATGGCGCTGGCTGCTTGGTGGCCCTGGGGCCAGTCTCTGCCCTGTCGTCCTGCCCAGGTGCTGGAGCTGGGGGAAAGAGCCAGGTACCCAGGTGTCCCTTGGAAAGGGGGGTGCCTCTCAACTTGAAGGCCTTAGGACCAGCCACTCTCTGGAGCCAGGTGGGCTCAAAAAATGCCTTCCCAGGGTAGGGGTCCATGCTAGCAATGGAGGGAGTTCTTTCGGTTCCAGGAGGAGGGCTGGCCCCAGCCCCTGCATCTGCGGAGCTGCTCCTGGCACTGGTGGTCACAAGTTCCCACGTCCTGAGTCTGCAGGTGGTCCCCCAGGGTGTGGCAGCTGTGAGACTGTATCCCTGTCCCCTCCTTGCACCAGGCTGGCCTGGCTGCCCCGGGCTCTGTGGGAGGTGCATCTGCCAGGCTGTCCCCTGCCTCACTCGGCTTCCTGGGCCCTGCAGGGCCTGGCCTGGCCTCAGAGCGGCCTCTGTCCTCCTTGCTGAAGGATGCCTGCTTCTGGCTCTCCCCATCATTCCTGTTGGTCGCTGCCTTTGTGCCAGCACTTCCTGGTCATTTCTGCCTTCCCGACCATCTCACATTTGCACAGGAGGGAAGTGGCCGGCGGCAGCCCACTCATTTACCAGCTGGCGCACCAAGGTCCACTCTGGGCCACCTTCCCAGGGTCTGCTGTGGGTGTGGTTGGAATCCCCAGCAAGGGGCTGGTGGGGTGAGAAGAGGCCTGGGCTGGGGTCTGGGTTCTCCCAGAGCCCCTCCTCCCTGAGAGGGATGGTGGTGCCCACCTGCCCTGACTGCCTCTGCCCAGGGATGGAGGGAGGACAGCATTGCACATGAACGGTGCCCCAGGGCTGCCAGAACCGCCCTCCTGCACTCTCCCGGGCAAGGTGGCCTGCTGGGAGGGGAAGACACTCCAGACCCCAGCCCTGGCAGGCAGCAGCCAGTGGAGGAGAAAGTGGAACTGCCCTCCGATCCCTGCAGAGCTGCACAGGCTGCCGGGGCCGGAACCAGCAGAGGGCAGGGCTCCAGTCCCACCACAGTGCTCAGCCACGCTGGCAGGGAAACTGAGGCAGCTCCTTGTGCTTGGGAGAACAACATGCCAGGAGAAGTCTGGCTTTCTAAAGATCTGTTTGCAAGCAAGTTTCTGTTTGGGCAGGTTCGGTTCCTTGCATGGCAGGGTCGGGACAGGGTGCCTCAGGGAAGGCCAGGTGGCCCTGGAGGAAGTGCCCCCCAACCCTGGGGCCTGGCCGTGCAGGAGACCCCTTTGTTCATCGAGCAGCCAGAGGAGGGGCTGCTTGAGTGAGCTGGGGGGGTGAGGGGGAGACATGGGGAGAGGGGTGGCCAGAGCAGCAGTGACCAGGGGCCTGTGCCATGCCAGAGGGTGGCCCCGAGGCCCTCGGGAATAGTGAAATATTTGGTTTGAAGCCATTTGTGCTGCAGAGGGGCCTCCTGTCCCTGCCAGCCTCGTGGGGTGGACACTGAGGAAGAGCTGGGTCTGACGTGGAGCAGGATGAATCATCCTGAACTGGACAGACGCCACAGGAGCAGACGTCTGGGGCAGAGGCCAGACGAGGGGGCCCCAGGAGGGCGAGGGGTTTGGTTGGGGCTTGTTCATCCCTCACCCTACACCAAGGGGCCAGCACTGCCCTTTCAGGCCTCCTCTTCCAGGAACTCACATGGCTCACGGGGACACAGGTCTGGGGGTCTCGGGGTCTGGGGTAAGATGGCAAAGTTCGCCTGGGATAGGCAGGAGGTGTGCGTGACCAGCGCCCGCAGCAAGACATTTGCTTCTGCAGGACGTGGACTTGGGCCATCTCCTCCCCAGCAAAGGCCCTGTGCAGAGTCAGCTCACACGGTGAGGGTGGTTTCACGGGTAGCATGAACCTCTTCCCAGATAAGACTTGGTCTGAGACGTCCTGTCTGGCCGTGGCCCAGGGAAGAGGGTGGGTAGGGTGGCCACTGCCCTTGGCTCTGGTCCCACCAAAGACACTCAGGTGGCCCTGTCTGCCCCTGCTCTGCTCAAGCTCAGCATCCTCAGCCCCTGCCTGGATGCTCCGTGGCTGCGACACCTCCCTTCACTGGCAGGGAAGCAGGGGCTGGACTCGCCACACGGCCAGACCGGTGGGCGCCCTGAGGGACTCTGAGGTTGCCTGCAGGAGGAGTTGGGGGCTGCCCCTGGGCAGGGGTGATGGGTGCAGGCAGGCGGGGGCGGATGTGTGCGTGCGATGGGGCCCAGGCAAATACTGTCACCCGAGGCCAGTGTCACACGGGTTCTTTTGGGTCACCTCAGCTGCTGTGACTGTCTCTCCATCCTGGTGGAGCCAGTTTTCAGGTTGAGACCCAGAGGGAGGGCGAGGGGTACCGTCAGGGGCCACAGGCTCACCCCACTCCCAGGCTGGCTGGGCAAGCACTGGGGGAAGCCGAGCTGGGGAGCGTGTCCTGGGTCAGGGTGTCCTAACCATGCCTCTTATTTTCTGTACTCCCAATGCTCTAACCTCTGACGCTTTGGCCCTTCAAACCACCTGATCCAGAGCCCCTGTCTGCTCTCTGGGCCTCACACTCTGGGGACAGGGGCCAGGCAGCCAGGCACAGCCCCTGCCCACACCCGCTGAGGTCATTTACACCAGCCCCTCCCGTGGCCGCTGGCCCTGCCCGGCCTGCTCCTTCCCGGAAACCACAGCACAGGCTTTGCCCACGTCTCCTCTTGCCCCCTCCGCCTGTGACAGGACCCGTGCGGCATGGGCTGCCCCTTCTCTGGGGATCTGAGTGACTATTTTTTCCACGGCGGTTGTCTCTTGATTGGTTGACCTCACCACTCCCGAATGGTAATAAAACCTCCATTTAGAGGCTGGGCGTGGTGGCTCACACCTGTAATCCCTGCGCTTTGCGAGGCCCAGGTGAGTGGGAGAACAGCCTGGGCAATATAGCAAGACCCAATCTCTACAAAAAAGAAAAATGAGCCAGGTATGGTGGTGCCTATAGTCCCAGCTACTTAGGAGGCTGAGGCAGGACGATCACTTGAGCCCAGGAGTTCGAGGCTAGGGTGAGCTGACTGGGCCACTGTGCTCCAGCCTGGGAGACAGAGCGAGACCCTGTGTCAAAAAAAGATGATACATAGAAAATAAATAAAGCCTCCTTTTTGAAATAGGGACGCAGCCTCTAGTCTGCATCCGTGTGCCTCACTTCTGGGCTCAGCTGTGGTGACCGTGCCTGGCTATTGCAGTGAGGGCTGTCACTTCACCCCGAGTTGGGAACATTGGGGGAACCCTGCCCTGCACCCTCCCCGGGGCTGCCCCAGCGCAGAGCATCCGGGAGGCCTAGGCTGGGCACAGGTGAGCCTGCTCTGACCTCCCCTTTCATGCCCCGTGACCACCCCCAGCCTCTGTTTAGACCCTCGGGTCCCTGCTGTGGCCTGCAGGGCATGTGGCTCCATGGACACCCAGGGACCAGCTTTGTCTCACCAAGCTCTAGGCCTGGCATTGAGTCCCCTGCACTGGGAAGCCTTCCGATCCTGCAGCTCTCCGAGCTCCTGGTCTGCCTCCCTACCTGTGCCCTCAGGGGCAGGACAACCAATGGGGCGTCTTACTGGGGGGTCGTGCATTTGTCCCCCTGAGCCCGTGAGCCCAAGGTTTAGCACCTTGAATCCCCTCCACGTCCCACTCCACAAGGGGCAGCCATGTGCCCTGCCTCTCCGTGGGTGCAGTGGGCCCCAGGGTGACCTGCAGGGGCAGAGGGTGCCTCCCGTGGCCCTCCTCACACTCTGGATGTAGGCAGCCCCCTCTCCCTGGCACCCCCATGACGCCGGTGAGTCAGGGGACAGGCCTGGAGCTTGGGCAGCAGGCGAGCACAGGCGGTTATCAGAATAGTATTTATTGATATGCTCAGTGCTACCTTGATAACTGCGTCACGTGGCCTCCGTGGCTGAGGTAATGGGTGGGACCCGTGGGGCGCCCGCTGGCTCCATGGGAGGTGGGTGAGCCTCGGCCAGGCAGCCAGGGGCCCGGGAGGGGATGTGGTTATTGCATTGGGCTCACTTCCGAGCTCGCACGTGGCCCACGCCTGCTCTTACACACGCGCACGTGGGTGCCCTCGCACTCACGCACACACAGGCTCGGACGTGCCATGCACATCTGCACCCACACCTGCTCACGCACACGGAACCCTCCTGCGCACACTCTCGCGCCCACCACGCACACACACACCGGGCCATTCCGAGTCTCCTGATGAGCAGTGTCGTTAGTTACAGTAATCACAGTACAATGGAACCATGTCAGGCGACAAGGAGAAAGTGCATGTCTCGCTCAGTCCCGAGGGGGGACCGTGGCCCCAGCCACGGAGGGCGTCGCCCCCTGCAGGGGTGAGCCCCTGAGCATGTGGCCCCTGGGCGTGGCCTGCCCTGCTGGTGTCGCCACCCTCACCTTCCTCTTGGCTCACTCTGGGCTGGAGTGGCCAAGCGGGAGAGCCGGGCCATCCTGCCACAGCCTGGGCCCCAGACAAAAAATCAACTAAAAAAATAAACTCTTCGTCCCGCAGCCCCCCGCCCACGGCTGAGCGCCGGGTGCAGGGGTGGGAGGGCGGCTCCCCGGCCACCACCTGCCCCTGCCTCAGCCAGCGCTGCGACTGCCATGACTGCCGCGGGGCGGCTCCCTGTCGAGCCCCCAGGAGTGCGGACCGAGGTGGGGGCCGGGGCTGGGGGCGGCGCCTGGCGAAGCAGAGGCCGAGTCCACGCAGGGCAGCGGGTCGTCGGCACCCTCAGAACTCCACGGTACTCACGACTGTTCTGGGCTCGTCGAACGTGGCTATGAGGATCTGCTGAGGGGCAGGGATGGTGATGAGGTCGCCCACGTCCTGGGGCACCCGGGGACCCCCTTCCTCCTCCTCCCGGGCCTCGTACAGCGTGTTGATGTGCAGCAGGGGGTGAGTGGCGTTTCGGCTCAGGATGGTGAGGGGCTCGGCCTTGCCCAGGCCGGCTGGTGACAGAGGGGCTGCCGTGGGGACCACGGGGGGCGAGCAGACGTGGAACGGCCCCCCAGAGGGAAGTCCTGCCCGCGCCGGCTCTGCTGGGTACGGGATTTCCGTCTCCGGTAGCGGGGCCTCTGCAAACAGCCAAGAACACAGGCGCGTCACGCAGCGGCCCTCCCAGCGCCCACCCGGGGCACGCTGCGGCTGCGCCACGACGCCCCTGCACGTGGCAGCCCGCCCGCCCGCGCCGACCCCTGGTTGTCCCGGCTCTGCCTTTTGCGGAGCTTCTTCCCGGGGGCTCTGCTTGCCTGGGCAGCTTTACTCAAGCAAGGGGAGCCCAGGCGAGTCGAGGGCCCGTCCTGCCTTCGTCCTCCTCACTTGCTGCTCCTCGGGGCTCAGGGTCCCCCCTGGCCTGGACTCACCTCCGCGTTATCTCACCTGCCCTTCCCTGCTTTGTGTGAGCCTCCTTTGCGAGGTTGGGTTTGCAGGTGCCCCTCCTTCCCCGCCCGGCCCCGCCCACCGGCTCCGGCCCCGCCCGCCCCTACCTTTGGTGGGTCCTGCGGCCAGGCCCAGCCCGCACTCCTCTGCCTGCGACAGGAAGCCCCCTTCCTGGCTCCGCGAGGTGGGCAGGGCAGCGGGCACTGCCTCGGGCTTGGCCTTCTTGGTGCCCAGGATGTAGGGGTGTACGTCCAGGGAGAAGTGGCGGGCGTGCTTTTTGTCGGGGGCCGGGGGCGGTGCGGGGCCTGCGTCCCCCGCGCCGCCCTTGTAGTGGTGGGCGGCGCGCGCACCGGCGTCCAGCAGCGGCGCGATCAGCGTGTCCGTGGCCGTCTTCCTGCGCACGGGCTTGGGCTTCTCGGCCTTGCTGTTCTCCACGCGCATGATGGCGAGCGGCTCCTTGAAGGGCTGGGGCAGTGGGTTGCTGGTGGGGATCCACTTCATCTTCTTGCGGGGCCGCTTCACCACGGGCGGCTCGGTGGAGCCATCGGGCTCGGCCGGGTTGGCGCTGGGGTCCACGGTCTGGATGCCCGAGTCGCGCACGGTGGGCGTGGCGTCATGGTTGGACTGGGCCAGCGCAGCCAGCAGCTGCCGCACCACGTTGTCGTACATGAGGTCGCTCTCGTTGGTGATGAAGTCCAGCCGGTTGAGCGACTTGATGTGGTCGCGGTTCTCGTTGCAGAACATGGCCAGGATGTTGATGTCGCAGAACTGCGAGCGGCGCCACTGCCGGCGCGTCTTGATGCCCACCTTGTGCAGCTTGTCGAAGATGAAGTTGCTCTTGCGGAAGATGAAGAGGTGGATGAGGTTGACGAGGATGATGAGGTTCATGAAGCAGAGCAGCACGATGTCCACGCCCGCGATAATGCGCTGCAGCTGCACGGACGGCAGCTTGCAGCTGACGCGCACCGCCGGCCCCCCGCCCGCCGGCCCGTCCGGGGACGCGCCCAGCGCGCAGGTGAACTCGTTCTGCTTCTGCGTGGCGTAGTAGGTGCACAGGTAGGAGATGGGCAGCACGCTGAGCAGCAGGATGAGCAGGTGCCGCGCCAGGTACAGCTTGGCCAGGAAGTTGCTGCGGCCGCGGCGCTCCAGGTACTTCTCGAACAGGTTCTGCTCGGGGCTCTTCTCCTTCTCCGCGTTCTCGATGATCTCGCGCCTCTCGCGCTCCGTGATGCCGGGCCCCTTGGACTGGATCTGCTTCTCGATCTTGGGGGCCCGGCCCTCAGCCGCGCGGTGGTAGCAGTTGTCAATCTCCTGCAGCAGGAAGTTGAGCTCGGAGGTGAGGCGCGTGGAGGCCAGGAACTCCCAGCCCAGCGCGGGCACGTACATGATGGCGGCGAAGGCCAGCAGCGCGTAGGGCAGGAACTTGTGCTCAAACAGCGACGGCCACAGGCTGGCGTCCACGCCGGGCAGCGCGTCCCGCAGCTCCGTCCAGCAGTAGCCGCGGGCGTACAGCGCCTGGTCGCGGGTGAAGTTGTGCGGGGTGTAACAGTAAATGGGTTCCTCTGGGGGCAGAGAGGAGACAGGGCTGGGGCGGAGGGAAGGGCGGGCCTGGTCACTTCCTCCCACACGCTGCCGGCCCCACGAGGCTGCTGCACCCCGATGCAGCCCCCACCTCCCCGGGGCCGCTCCCCTCTGCATCCTGCCATGGTGGTGTGAGGGTCTCACCCTGAGTAACCCCACAAGCGGCAGCTTCCGCACAAACCTCCTGCCTCGGGCCCCTCTCCACGTGTGTACAGGGGAAACCACGTCCCAGACAGGCCACGTCACCCGGCCAGATCCCGGTCACTGGCCTCACACTGCCTGAGACTCCCCTGGGAGGACGGAGGGGGGCTCGGACTGTCCTACCTGCCCAGAGGTGGCTGTGGCTGCACAGCCCCCAAGGAAAACCCCATGGGCTGTCTGTGTGTGAAGGTGTTTCCCTGAGACCCAGCGTCTGGGGATAGGCCAGCCGTGGGCCCTTGGTGCCGGTGGGCACAGCAGGAAGGTTCACTAGCCTGCCTGCTGCTGCTAAGATGGCACAGAAGGGCTCTCCCAAACTGCAGGAAAAGGTTGCTCCCGAACTTTGTGGTTTCTTCACTGCCTTTCGAGCCAAAAGAGATGGGCACTGACCAGTGGCCAGGGTGTTGGGGCCACTCGGCCACCCTTAGCCCGGCGCCAGGCCCGCCTGACAGGCACCTCACCTTTGAACGCTTCTCAAGAGTAGCACCCAGAAGGCCCAGGGCCTGAGGCCTGGCTGCACCCTCCACGCCCACCTTCCCACACAGGTGCCCACAGCGGGGCTCAGACCTCGGCTGGGGATGGGCCTGGGGCCGGGGGCGGCGTCAGGCCAGAGCGAGTTCTGTTTAGACAGGCCGAGGCCGGGCAGGGGCTCTGGGATGAAGCCGCCACGTCCACATGAGACAACGGACGGGCTGGAGAGCTGGGCCCACGGCCACGTCCTCGGAGGAGAGAAAAATCGGAAAAGGCAAAGGAATAAACTCTCTTGGTTGAGAAAATGGCATTTTATTTACTTAGCTTTTGTCCTTACAGCCAATCCCAGGGGCCAGAGAAGGGGGAAGAGGACAGGGACAGGGTTGTCTCCTGCCCTGAGCCCAGCCTGGCCCTGCAGACCCCCTGCTGGGTGCCTGGCATGGGTGGGGGAGGCCCCAGAACCCCTGGCCTAGGCGCTGGAGGCCACAGGGAAGCGGGCTCCTCGCTCGGGGGCACGGGGTGCCCGTCCTCCCCTAGGCCGGATGAAAGCAGGTCTCACCACCCCCTACACGCCTGGTGTGCTGCCTCCATGGGGGTGGAGTGTGGGAAGCCCCCTGGGGACTCTGGGCTCCTGGGTCTCCTGGGGCCTGCTGCCATCTCCTGTCTGCCTGGCAGCAGCAGCAAAAGAAGACAAGCCCCAGCTGGCCACTCTGACCCTCAGTTTCCTCATCTGCTCAGTCAAGGATGGTCCGTGACACGGCTCTGCAGAGGCACTGCAGGGGGGAGGCCCAGCCCCGGGGACCCCTGGGGGAACACCCAGCATGGCCACCCTCCTCCTGGGATCTGCCTGAACCTGCAGAAGCACACGGTTCCCCAGAGCAGGCTCCCAAGGACGAGCCGGGCAGGGCAAGGTTGGCTCCTGGCGCAGAGGGTGCAGGGGGTGCCGCTGCGCCCTGGGGCACCCAGGGCACTGGATCGCAGTCTGTGGGCCTGTCCCAGACACTGCGGCTCCAGGGGGTCCTCTGCCTAAGGCCCCTGCTCTGGGATCTCCCAGGGACAGTGGGGCCCTGCCAAGGCTGGCAGGTGTCCACATGGGAGGCATAAGGGCCTGGCCCATCCCGACAGCGTAGACGGAGCCACCCCCAGGACAGTGCTACGTGGACCTGGAAAGAGAGGACATGCTGGCTTCCCAGCCAAGGCGCTGGCTTGGCAGCCAGGTGCCCACATGACCCTGGACAACGCCACAGAGCGGTCAGGAGAGCCAGGTGCCCGATGCAGCCTGGGGAAGAGCAAATCTGAACTGGCGTCTGGGCACACTCCCCACGGCCCGGGCCTAGGCGGAAGCCCTGCTCTCGACAGTATACCCCCCCATCCCTGCCCTGGCTTGGGGTCCCGCCAGCACCAAGCACATCTCACCCGTCCCTGTGGTGTAGCCTGATGGCCCCGCAGCTCCCTCCACCTGGGCAGTGGGGACACCCCCAGGATCCCCTGGCTCTGCAGAGGCTGCTCCCTCCTGCTGGCCGGACCCCATCCCGGTCACCCCCAGACCCCTGCTGCCTCCCAGCCCCTCACCATGGAGGCTCTGCCCCTCCCAGACTCCCACGGCCAGTGGGATAACGGCCCCAAAGATGTCCACGTCAGCCACTGGACCCGCAGCTGTGTCATCCCACAGATGGGATCTGGGACACGGATTTTGTTGGGAGGTGGTCCTGGACTGTCTGGTGGGACAACAGAGCCCACGGTCCCTGGGAGGGGGGAGGCGAGAGGGCAGCTGCTCTCCCAGGAGCCTCTGGCAAGGACATGCCTTGCCACACCTGACTTTAGCCCTGTGGACTTGGTTCAGATTCCTGGCCTGTGGAATTGTAGTGTTTTAAGCCACTGGGTTGGTTGTGTCAGCCACAGGAGGCTCACGCAGCGGGTGGCTGCCACTTACTAGCAGTCTGCCGCCTCTGCAGGCTGCAGGGTGAGACCTCTCCCCACTGTGGCACCTTCCCCAGTGGCATGAACAAGCGTCGTCCCAGGGCTGGGGGCCCTGAAGGGATGAGACCCCACCTGGGGGGGGAGGGTCGACCGTTGGAGGCTACAGTAGGGGGAGGATGGAGGGCCCAGTGCTCCCCCCGGGGGCTGCCCCAGTTCTTCCTGGGCTGCCTAGGCCAGGCTGGGGTCACAGGCACACCCTGGGGATCCGGGGACTTGGCCCGGCCTGCGATGGTCCCACATCCCGAGAGTGGCCGGCCACACAGCTCCTCGTCCTGGCCCAGACCTGCCCTCCAGAGACCCTGAGATCCCAGGGAGGACCTGGCTTGCGAGGCTGCGCACACGCTCCTTGGAGCTCGCAGTGCGAAACACCTGCCTCCTTCTATTTTGGAGAAAAGGTTAGAGGGCTGAGCTGGGGAGAACACAGGCTTGGGCCACACTTCCTCTACTGTGGGTTGGAGACACTGGCTGTTTCTATCCGGAAATACCCCAAATCATTTACTCCAGGACCCAATCATCTGGCTGTTCTAGGAAAAATCAATTGTTAGTCCCCCTCAGGGTCTGAGGAATCTGGTGACCCACTCTACTGTGTCCCCGTGTCCCTGTGTCTGGGCTCTGCAGGCGTGGGTGGGCCTCACAGACGGCGGGTTCTCGGGCTGGGGGACTATTTCATAGTGGCCCTGTCCCCACTGCCAGCTGGTCCCCAGGAGGAGCTTGGCGTCTTCCAGGGTCCACCCTCCTGCCGCCAGCTCTGTGCTCTGCAGGACAGGGACCACCAGGGCCTCGAGGGAGGCTCTTCTCAAAACAACAGGGCCCTTCTGAGAGGAGGTGCCAGGCCCTGGTGCCTGGGTGGGCTCCAGGCTCTGCCCTCTCCTTGTCATAACCCTGTAGGTGATGGCATGTGGCCACCTTGTGTCCCCATGAGCAGACTGTAGCACACAGCAAGGTCTCGGGCACTGGGTCGTCCAGGAAGTCTGCCCCCTGCATCTGCACCCTGCACCTGCCGAGGCTGGACAGCTCAGATGGGCAGGGGGGCAAGGCTTACCCCAGCGGCCCTGCACCTGGCTCCCTGGGCTCAGACCTGTGCAGACATGCTGGCATGGGGCCCCTCAGGGCAAGCGCCTCTCAGAATCCTGGCGCCAGTCCTTGGCTGTGCTCTTGCCTGGATGGGATGGGGCAGAGGCGCCCCTCCTGGAAGGTCAGAACTTCTGACCACACCCCTCCCACAACCCACCCTAACCCAGAGCCCAACAAGCCAGCTGGGCCCCTGGAGTCCACTCTGTGGCCACAGTTGGCTCCCACACCCCGATTTTCCTTGTCTCTGGGGGAACCTCACCCCAGGAATTGGCCCAGAACCAGGGACCCAAGATGCGTCCGGGTTCTGAGTGAGGCGCCAGGGGCAGCTCCCACGAGACTCCACAGTGCCCCAGGTGGACGGGGGCCCAGGGAGCCGCTGTTCCGTCCCAGGCGCTGATGGAAGCAAGAGAAAAACAGGAATGGCAGATGGGACATGGCACTGCATGGAGATTCCCCCATCGGCAGAGAAGAGGAGCAAGGCCTCCACCACGCCTGGCTTTTTCTGTGACTTGAGACAAGATGTTCTTGGGCAAACCTCAGCCCAGCTGACCAGGCACGGTCCAGAGTGCAGTTTCCGATCCCGGAGAGCAGGCAGCAGGCGCCAACACCCACATGCCACTGCTCAGAAGCCAGGCAGGAGAGAAGGGCCCAAGACCTGGTGGACACACGCGTGTCCACATGCAAATTCAGGTGGGCATGAAGGGGCAGGCCCGCAGAGGCCGAGGACATGGTCAGGACCAGGGGTGAAGGACACGCTTGGGGAGACGGGAGCAGCCCAGTCCGGCTGGACGCAGGGGTGCGCTACAGCTCGAGTGAGCTGGACCCAGCAGAGTGTCACAGCGTGGGGGCCCAGGCAGAGGCTGCCTAGAGGGCTGGGTCCACGTGTGCTACCCACATCCAAGCCCCGCCCTAACGTGCCCGTCTGCCATGGGTTGGTCCGTGTCCCTGAGAAAGATGAGCTGAAGTCCTAACTCCCACACCTGTGAACCTGACCTTATTCAGAAACAGTCGCTGCAGATGTGATCAAGTCACAGCAGGATCATACAGGGTCAGGGTCGGGGGAAGGTGGTTCCAGTCCCTTGACTCCTGTCCTTACATGAAAAGGGAAATTTGGAGACACAAGGAGAAGGTGCCCGAGTGAAGACAGAGGCAGAGACTGGGCCTGAGGCCACGAGCCCAGGGACAGCAACGATGGCCGGGAGACGCCAGAGTCTGGAGAGGTGGAAGGGTCCTCCCTGCCAACATCTGGAGTGTGGACTTCTGGCCCCCAGAACTATGGGAGAGAAATTTCTGTTGTTTCAAACCCCCTAGTTTGTGGCATGTCATTGCCGCAGCCCCCAAAGGAGACCAGCAGTGTCCATGGCTACCCCATGCATGACGGTGGAGCGTCCTGATCCCGAGTGTCTGAGAGCCTGGGTACCAGTGTCCAAGGCGCAAGCAAGGCCAGCAGAGGCCTCGTCCACCCCCACGTCCGGGCTGTCCAACCCCAGCAATGTCCACTCTCAGGTCAGGTGTCTCCAGGTCACGGGGGACTCCTAAAGGTACAGCGCCTGCAGAGGTTCGTGAAGAACCAACACCAAGACAGCGTCTGCCGACGCTGCTTGGAGGACCCTGCTGCGGCGGCAACTGCAGCCCACGGTGCTGGGGCCCTTGGCCCAGACCCCACCTCGGTCTCCACCCGGCCCCTCCTGGGGAGGGCGGGGTGCAGGCCTTAGGAGCCCCCTCCAGGAGCCCCCTCAGCGCCAGGCCTCACAGGACCTCGTCCTGCAGACCTGGGCCTCAGCATCTCCTGATGTCCGTTTGCCGTCCCTCCCTCTCTGCCCCTGCCGGGGTCCGGCCTCTCTTCCGCCTGCTCCAGCTGCAGCTCCGCCTCACCGGACAGCTAGGACCAGCTGCGGAGACCCCCACCTCCTCCCACCGCGTCCCGACCGCGGGCCCTGTCCAGCTGCGGGGTCTCCACCATCTCCTGGCATCAGCTCTCCGTTCCAACACCTGGCCGCTCCTCCAATCCCCAAGACCCCCGCGACATTCTGCCGGCTGAGACCACCCGGACCAGGACAGGCCCAGTCCCACCCGAGCTCAGGAAAACAATAAAGAGGGAATGGGAGGCGGCCCAGCGACCGGGACAGCTGCGAGGACCGGCGCGTGTCGAGGTCTGTCGTGAGGCCCTGGCCGTGGCCGGACCGCGGTGGGCGTGGCTGGCGGGAGCAGCGGCTGGAGACGGACGGGAAGCCCCCGCGCCCGACGCCCACGGACGCCCCCGCCGGAGCACCCCGCGCCGCCAGCTCACCTGCGAAGTTCTTGGTGAAGACCAGCGTGACCAGCAGGATGGGGACGAGCACGGTGCCGATGGTGACCACGCGGTCGAACGGCAGCTCCAGCTTCAGCTGCAGCAGCAGCGCGGCCAGCGCGCCCGCCTTGTCGTCCTGCGCGCCGGGCAGGATCAGCTCCCGCAGCTTCTCGCCCGCCAGCAGCGCGGTCGCCATGTCCGCCGACTGCTCCAGGAGGTGGTGCATGGGGGGGCGGGGGCGAGGCCCGCGGGGGGCGCGGGCCGGCGGGCGGGGGGCCCGGGGCGGAGCCGGCGCGGGCGCGGGGCGGGCAGAGGATGCGCGCCGGGCGGGGAGCGCGGGGGACGGGGGACGCAGGGGAGCGGAGAGTGGGGGGCCGAGCGCGCCGGGGCCGGGGGCGCTCTGCCGCCGCCCCCGCGGGCACGGGTCGGGCGGGCTGGGGGCGCAGGTCCGACCGCCGCCCTCGCGGCCGCCCGCGTCTCTCCCGCGGGGGCGGCGGCGGGACCCCCGCCCGGAACGGCGCGCGGCTGCGGTCCCTGCCTGGGGCCGAGCGGCCCGCTCCCGCCGCGGGGAGGGGCTGTTTACCTGCGGCAAGTCCGCGGCGTGGCTCCGCCCCCCCCCCCCCGCCACGCAGATGCGGCGCCCGCGATGACTTTGCAAAAAACGTTTAAATTAAATAAAATGAGTTAATAGTGACTGGCCCCTCTTCCTTCGGACTCGGGGGCAGGCGAGCGCCACGTTCGCTCCCGGCGCGGGCGGTGGTTCCGCGTTGGGGACGGCGACAGGGGGCCGGCGCCCACTCCCCGTGCCAAAGCCCCGGCCCAGCCCTGGGGTCCCGCAGTGGCGCCCAGCACTGGGCGCGGAAGTCCTCGTTTTGCCCCCGTCCCTCTCCCGGGGCGCCTGCCCCGCGCGCCCCTTGCCCGCGGAGGCTCCGTCTCCCTGGGGCGCTGCGGGCGCCGGCGGGGCCCGGCCACTGTCCTCCCCGCGCCACCGGCCCGCACGCGGACGCTGGGGTCGTCTGGCCTCCGGCCCGCGCCCTCCTGCGCGTCCCTCCCGGCAGCCGTGGCCCCAGCTCGCGCCCACATCGCTCCACCAGCCCCGCAGCCGGGTGCGCGGGTCAGCAGGCCTCCTGCCCCGGCCGCCGCCGGTCCGCGCCCCCAGGTCCCGCCGCCCCTGCCTTTCCCGCTGGCCCCGCGGACGCCCGCGCTCCACTGCGGGCTCTGGCCCCTGCTGCCCGCAGGACCCTCTGGCCCAGCAATTCCTCCCTGCGCGCGGGTCCCCTTCGCGCTGTGACAGGGTATAGATGCACCACCTTTGCAAAACAATTCGTGTGCTTAGAAGTTTAACTTCCATAATTCATCCAACAAATACGTCTCGAGCCCACACACTTGCAGCTCTGGGGGCACCCCTGCCCTCCCTGGACTGGAGAGCGGGGATGCGTTGTCTCATTTTCAACTTCCATACCATCTCTCTTCTGACTTTAAAAGATCCCTGCGTGTTTCTAAACTTAGACACCGGCCTGGGCTTCCAGCATATTTTACTTCCTAGTGAGGTAGTCCAGTGCATCCCATACCCAGTCCCCCCGGATAACCCAGTCCGTTTGGATAACACAGTCCCCTCAGATAACCCAGTCCCCCCATATAACCCAGTTCCCCCAGATAACCCAGTCCCCACAGATAACCCAGTCCTCCCAAATGACCGAGTCCCCCCAGATAACCCAGTACCCACAGAAAACCCACCCGGTCCCCACAGATGACCCAGTCACCCCGGATAACCCGTGACAGCGAATCAAGATTGACGGGGCTCCTGTGGCAGCACAGGTGACCTGGGCTGGGGGGACACAGTCACGTGGGAGGCAGGGAGGTGGCAGGGTGGCATGCAAGGGCCAGGCCAGCACAACCGGCTCTGCAGGGCGGGTAGGTTTGGGTGGCCGCTGGGTGCCTGCCTGGAGAGGTCGCCAGCCGCTGGATGGGTGTGCGTGCGCGTGCGCAGCTCAGGGAGCATCTGGAGCCACAGGCCCGAGAGGCCACTTCGAGCACCTGGAGGCTGGAGGGCTGGGCCTGGAGTTAGCATGGCCACCCAGCGAGGGGTCACCTGAGCTGGGGAGGGCGGGCTTTGGGTGGAGGGGGCGGCATCCCTTGTCACTACTGGGTGGGCAGTGCTTCCAAGGAGGTTGACCCAGGGGTCAGAGGGTGCTGGGTCAAGGGGTGAACTTTGCTCCGGGAAGGGCTAGTGGAGGGACACTGAAGCAGGGAGCCGCGTCTGTTGAGCGGGCTGTGGCAGGAGGAGGCCTGCGGTGCTGCTGGCTCCGAGCGTGCGCGTTTGGGAGGGAACGAGGTGCCCTCACGCCAGCTGCTGCACACGGGTCACCAGTGGAGACATGGCTCTCCAGGAAAATGCCTTCCAGAGTCACCTGTGCAGTCCTCACCCAGACTCTGAGGGACCAAGACTTGCTCCTGACAAAGGGGTGGAAGGGACCCAGCTGGAAGGAAGGGGACAGGTGCTCACTGACCACCTGGACTCTGAGCCCTGCCTGCCTGGGCCATGGCTGACGGGGGAGGAAAGCTCCTCTGCTTTCCGGTGGCCTGGTCCACCCGGGCCTGTGTCTTGGGACAGGGCTGAAAAGTCCTTCCTGTCACCCAAGGCAGAGGCAGCCTCCAGCCCAGCGTCTCAGAGGTGGGACCTCAAGGCTGGAATGACATGCCACACCCCACACCCAGTCCCTGCTCTTCCAACCCAGTCCTGGCTCCCTCCCACCGCTGGCTTCCCCTGCTTCCTCAGCCACCCACAGCGCTGGCTCTGCAATCAGACCTCCGCACAGCCCATGAGCCAAGCCTGGGCTTGCTGCTCCCATCCTGGGAGGCTGCCTGGCTCAGAGGGGCCCACGAGGACTTCCCAGGCCCACCTGGGCTGCTCCCTCAGCCCAGAGACTGAGGCTTGTGCCATGCCAGGCTGTGACCAGGCCCTGTACCCAGGGCCCAGGGCTGGGTTCAAGCTGTTGCCATCTTGAAATTCTCAGTAATCCAGTCCTTAAACTGGTGTCGGCAGGAGTCTGACAGGCCCAGGTGCCCACCGCGCTCCACCTGCACATTTGGGAGCACGGAATTCCCGAGAAGCCCCCACCTGCCTGCAAAAGGCAGGATCCCTCCACATTGCTCCTTCCTGGATTTTGAAGAGAGCCAGTTCCCCAAGCGCTGTAATTGAGCAGCAGAGTGGAGGTGACCATCCATAGCACATGAGGCCTGTGCCAACCTCTCTGGCTGGATGCTCCCAGGAGCTGTGGTCTGAGCAGGGACCCGCCACTCCTGCTGGGGACAGCAAGGGCAGGAGGGTGCCTAGCGCAGCCTCGAGCTCCCTCATCACGTGCAGTGCCTGTTGGGCCAGCCCCGGTGCAGACCAAGTGCTTGCTCCTGTCTGGGGCACTGCCTAGGCCCCCAGGGGGCTCAGCACAACCACCCCGGCCACCTTCCCAGAAAGAGCCGTCAACTTCCAAATGCCACTGCTCACCCGGAGCCACAGGAGGTGCGGCAGTGCCCACATAGATGCTGCCTGCCTGGAAAACGCTCCCAGCTGTGGCTGCAGATCTCAGTGCAACCACACCTGTGGTCAACAGCTGTGATCCCAGGTGTCTCGACAGACCTTGTGACTAGTGATTTCTGCTTCCAACGCAGACGCCACGTCCAGAGAGCACAGACCTGCCTCTCCTGGAGAAAGGTGGCGGCAGCAGCTCCCTGGCCTGCGGTGTCTGAGCTCTGAGCTGAGCCAGGCCCACGGCTGCTGCAGGCAGCTGCTGGTGTGAGTCTGCCCATGGGGACAGCAGGCACAGGCCAGCTCTACCCTACCTGGGCCCCAAGGGCATGCCTCCTGGTGGCATCTCCCAGCCCAGGTGTTTTTATTTTTTTTGGGAGATAGAGTCTCACTCTGTTGCCCGGACTAGAGTGCCACGGTGTCTGCCTAGCTCACAGCAACCTCAAACTCCTGGGCTCAAGCAATCCTCCTGCCTCAGCCTCCCGAGTAGCTGGGACTACAGGCATGCACCACCATGCCGGCTAATTTTTTCCATATGCTTTTTTAGTTGGCCAATTAATTTCTTTCTATTTTTTCAGTAGAGACGGGGTCTCGCTCTTGCTCAGGCTGGTTTCGAACTCCTGACCTTGAGCGATCCGCCCGCCTCAGCCTCTCAGAGTGCTAGGATTACAGGCATGAGCCTGGCCCAGGGTTTTGTTTTTCAACCAGGCTGCTGCCAAGCCTGTGAGACTCTGCACCCCCAGTTTGGGATAGTGTGGGACTTGCCCCTGGTGTTCCCTACAGTGTCAGTCCTGCCCTGCTCCTCCTAGCCACGCCCAAAAGATACCAGCAGCCCCCAGCTTGCAGTTTATTTTTCTGGCCCAGACATGTACATCTAAGGACTCTGTTCTCAGTGCCTTGGGGGTGCAGGTCTCCAAGCCTGCACTGTTCACCAAGGAACCACCCACCTGTGCACAGCGCTGGCATCCACATGGTGCAGCCATGGCTGGTCTTGGGCAGAGGGTCTGGTGGGGGCTCCATCACAGCCCCCCCGGCTGTGCCCTCTTGGAAGCACCAGGGCCCAGGGCAGGCCTGTGTGCTCTGCACCACCGGCCTGTGGCTGCAGCTCTCTACTGAGCAGAGCTGGCAGCCTTGCCTGGTGCTTGGCACATGGCTGGGTCAGGGCAGAGCAGGGGATGGGGCCATCTCCAAAGACTGCACCCAGCGGGGGTCAGAGGTCACATGAAACCCTGGTCATCACCAACATGGCACCTCTCGAGGTCGAAAGGCAGCTGGGGTTCCTCAAGCATTTATTTCAGGGTGGGATGGCAGTGACTGTCTGGGGGCAGGAGCAGGCCAGCTCGTACCGAAGTTGGCAGCAGGAGCAGCTTAGAACGACCCCGGGGCCCCTCCCATGCACGCAGGCCCGGCTGCGAGACAAAGACGGACCACGGCAGTCATGGGAATGGGACGAGAACGGCGACATGCACTGGGCCAGGCGGAGCCCAGGGCTCCACAGGTGAGGTCACGGCAGGGCAGCCACAGCGGATCATCTGGGCTCCCCACGTTTCTGTCTGAGGATCCTGGTGCCGCTGGGCGGGGGCAGGGCATCACCTGGGCACAGCTGCGCGTGGAGAGCGCCAGGGAGGGGCTCCTTCGCCAGTGTGGGTTTTGCAAGGCGCCGTGTTCACTCCCTGGGGCTGCACAGGGAAGAGTGGCACCGACCCGGAATGTCGGGAGGCAGCGTGAGCTGAGGGCAGGGCTGGGGCCTGGGCTGCAGCGGCCAGGTGGGGGCAGGGGTGGGGGCAGGCGAGGTGCAGGGTTGGCAAGTCCTCAGCTCATCCCTTGGGAAGACGAGCCGCAGCGCTCACCTCTGCAGAGACTGCAGCTCAGGAGGCAGGTCGCAGCCCGTGTAGACGCCGTTGGAGATGCTGTATTCCAGCAGAGCCCCGAAGCAGGGATCCTGTGGGGGACAGAATGGGCCTGGTCCCAGCACGTCTCCAGGGCGGGGCCTTCCCGAGTCCTCTCTCCTGGAGCGAGCCACAGCCCACAGCACCACAAACTCACTCGTACAAGAACGTGAGGGTTTCCCAGCACAATCAGCAAAGCTTTGGGTCTGGTGATCGCAACATTAAATCTTTTTGAGTTGGACAAGAAACCCAAAAAATATCGATCGTCTTCAAATCTATCTTCATTTGACCGTACCTAAAAAACACAAAGGTGAATAAAAATGGTATTTTAATTTTTTTGTGGGCATGATATATGAAAATACTTAGGAATGTTAAGAAGCAGTACGATTGCATTTTTGGTTAACAGAGGGGTGGGCAGGGAGCAGGGAGCGGCCGTATCACTTGTCTGCAGCAGGGAGACCCCTCCAGCTAAGGGTTATTTCTGGATGGTAGGGCCTTAGGGTATTTTTTTTGGATCTAAATTTTCTAACCTATCTGCAATTAACATGTTCAGTAAAGATCATTTAAAATAAGAAATGGAGTCCCGGGAACTGAGCTTGGTGTCTGTGGGCAGCACCACTGGAGCCACGGCGTGGGCCAGGTGCCAGCCTCCCGCAGCCCCGGCCTCTGCTCCACAGCCCTTCAATACCGTGTCCCTCCTGCTTCTGCGCGTTGACTTCCCTGTCCTGGTCCCCGCTCTCGACTCTTCTCTCTCCTGATCTCTGAGTATTTTCTCTAAGAACCTCCTGCAGTTGCCGCTGACAACGGTGCCCGGCCCAAGGCTCCACCCGCGGCTGCTCTTCCGCCTCCCTGACCAGCCCAAGCCCCCACCGCCGCGCGACTGCCACTTGCACTGAAAACCCGATACCTACGGTTGAAATGATGATGACCAAATGTTCTTGCCCTTGAAACTCCTCTACTGATCCAACCTTGATATCCATCAGATCGACATTTCGCAGAAGAATTTTGATTTTCTCCACCTTTAAAACAGATTAGAAGGAAGATTTAGTAACACTGTGTGACTCTGACCAGTTCATTCGCCTCACAGCGAAAGCCAAATATTAAGCCACGTGCAGCACTGCTCTTCATTTCCGTATCCTGTTTCTTCAGATCTAAACTGATGAGAACACAAATCCTGATTTTAGGTGAACTGGGGAAAGGGGTCAACATGCATCAGGAGAGTGCGTTTCGGGACGTGCCAGGACGGAGGAAACACACCAGCTGGGACGCGAGGAGACGCGTGCCTGCTGCCGGATGGGAGCGTGTGTGCTGGGACGCTGCCGGAACCCACAGCTGGAGGCTCCAGGGACGCTGACAGGCTGCCGTGGCCGGGACTGCAGGGCCCCGCACCCAGGTTCCAGGAGCACCTCACGGGTGAGGGGGCAAAGTGCAACCAAGGCCTCAGCCGAGCCCCTCTTTGAGGGATGTGACACCCAGAAGCCTGAGTGCTGGCGTGTGGGCAGCCACCCAGGGAAAGTGCAGGAGGAAAACGGACATCGTGAGAGCAGCGAGCTAACTCCACAAGGAGTACTTGCTCCTGAAGAAATGGAAACAACTGAGCAGTCTAAAAAGGACCTTAGGCCGGGCGTGGTGGCTCACGCCTGTAATCCCAGCACTTTGAGAGGCCGCAGTCGGAGAATCACTCGAGGCCAGGAGTTTGAGACCAGCCTGGTCAACATACAAAAAATAAAAAATTAGCCGGGCATGGTGGCACATGCCTGTTGTCCCAGCTACTCAGGAGGCTGAGGCAGGAGGACTGCTTGAGACCAGGAGTTGGAGGCTGCAGTGAGCTGTGATGATGCTACTGTACTCTAGGTCACAGAGTGAGACCCTGTCTTTATAAATAAATGAATAGGTAGATAGGATTTTAAGTCAAGTATTTTTAAGACCTTTGGAGAAAAAGGAATAAACCTACAAGCAAGAATAGGTTATGTTGCTAAAAAATAAAAAAGGACCAATTTGAAATCTTGGAAAACAGAGTACAGTAAATAAATAAAACTCATTGCACGGACAAGATGCTGAGCCACACCGGGAGGAGGTCTGGCGAGTGGGTGTTGGACCTGGGACAGTTCTCGCGGGCGCCCAGGCAGGGAGAGACAGACGCCCGGAGGGCAGAGGTGGGCTGAGAGGCTGGACACGTGACCACCAGCAATCTCAGAGCAGAGACGGGGGACGTGGGCCTGAGGAGGGAAGCCGAACACTGTCTGGTTCACACCCGAACAGTCTGTGGTGAGACGACAGGTACCACACCAGGATAAAGGGAACCAGAATGTGAAAAAAAGACATTACTTAAAAATGAGCGAAAACTAGGCAAGAGGAGGCTCCTCAGCAGAGTACATGCCGGAAGACAAAGGCGAGACATCTTCAAAGCACTGGAGAAACCGCGGAGCTGAAACTCAAGCATGAGGTGATTTAACCAATGTTTTTAGGTGAGTTCTAAGATAATTTGCCACTCACGGGCCTTTGCTGAAATAACTACTAAAAGATGAATCTCAGAAGAAACACAAACCCTGAAAGGTAAGTGCAATACAAAATGCAAAGGTAAATATAACAACAAACCAAAAAACCCAAACAGGTAAGATACATTGATAAACTGTTGCCAAGGAGAAAAAAAAAATGCATTTTTGGGAGACAAAGTGGAATTTCTAAAACTCATGAGGAAGAGCACAAAGCCCGTGGGCTTGCACTCCCTGACACCAAGAGTCACGAAGCTCAGGTCACCGAGCCCGTGAGGTGCTGCTGGAGGGGACCCGGGGAGCCAGCGAGTCACACACCAGAAAGCCACGAGGGCCTGCACCCCACTCCAAGCACCAGACTCAGGTGTGGAGCAGCCAGCGTGGCCTGCAGGAGAGGAGAGGAGGACGGTGCCAGTGACGGGGCACGGGAGGGGCTCCCTGTGCACAGGCCGCCCCCGCGGCTGGGCTGGCAGCTCCCAGGCGACCTCCCTCCCGCCCACTGAAGACCTGACTTTACCACCTGTTGACTGCTCAGCCTGTCTGGGCAGACGAGTGACTTGCTCATTTAAGGAACTCGCAGGCCTACTGGGCGCTGGCTTCTGTGCTGTGCACTGGGCAGAGTCCCAGCCAGTCCTTGAGGAAAATCACAGACTAGTGGAGAGACCCCCCCCAGGCCAAGGTCGCCGCGAATGGTGAGGGTGAGCGCGTGCAGAAGCCCTGGGAAGCTTCACCCGGCTCAGGAGGCAGCGCAGGCCGTGAGGAGACGCCTTAGCGGAGTTGCCGAGTCTGGGGAGGGGCAGATGCAACTCTGCAGAGTGGAGGAACCCCCAGCAAGCCATGGGGTGGCATGTGGGTCCCCGAGGCATCTGGGCCCACCCAGGTTTGCAGGAGCTGGGTTCCCATGGATTCTGGCAGATGCAGCTGAATGGATCCAGGTCAGAACAGACCCTGGCAAGTTGGTGACAGCCGAGTGCAATGACGGAAGGTCTGCTCCCCCACATGCTCAGGAAATCACCCAAAGATACGCACACTCTAAGAAGTGTGTATGCTTGAAAATCTGACCTCTGGGTGACAGCGGTCTGGGGACTCCTCCCCTGGGTGGCCGGTGAGGCCGTACTCTGAGGGCCGACAGCTGAACCACAGCTGGGGCTGGGCAGGCCCAGGAGACAGGAAGGGTCCGTGCAAAGGGGCAGCCGGGGAGACGCAAACAGCGTGGGCTCTGTGCTCACCCACACACGGGCCGTGGGCAGGCGGCGGCCTTGCAGCTCGGGTGTGGAGCATGCCGCTGCCTCACGGCCGGTCGGCCATGAAGTCGGGCAGACACAGGTGGGCTCTGGGAAGCCAGGCTTACAAGTAATAAAAACTCAACAGGGACATTAGCTGTCACCTACTATGGGGACGCTGCAGATTCAGTTCAGGTGGCTATTAAGCAAAGAGATAAACACAAACAAAAGAGCAACAGCATACTCTCCAAGGGAGGAGCCATAATCCACATTTGTTAGAATGTATTTTCTAAAATTCCTAGAAGACATGCAAAGAAACAGGACAGTGCGACCCACAGTCAGCGGAAAAGCACGGCCGAGACCGTGAGCACCTCCACGTGGCGGGTTTGGCAAAGGCCTCAAGAAGAAGCTATTACAAGCATGCCCAAAGAGCTAAATGAAACAGTATTAAAAAACTGAAGAGAAGTGTAACCGTCAAAAAGTTTAACAGCCGAAGTTCACAAGAACAGCTCCACAGCAGATGCAGACTGGCAGGGAAAACAGGTGAACTCTGAAAACAGAAGATCGGAGAGAAATGAACAGACACCGTGGGACAGTGTCCGGGTACCCAGCAACCCGACTCACAAGGGACAGTTTCGGAAGGACAGCTGCTGCACCCCAGGAAAAAATGTGAAGAAATATGGCCAGAAACGTCCTAAACTTGATGAAAAACATTAAGCTACGGATCGAGAAGCTCAACAAAATCCAAGTAAGAGAAACACAAAGAGAGCTACCGCCAGACACGTCACAGAAAACTGCTGAAGCCCCACGACCAGTGCTGAAAGCAGCAAGAGAAAGAGCTTGCCCCACGTGGAGAAGGGCTGCTTCTCATCCGAATCTCAGCGCCCAGGGGGCAGGAAGGTGATATGCTCGAAAATGGAGAAAGAACAAAATAAAGGCCAACCAAGAATCCTACAGCCAGCAAAACTAGTCTTCAAAAAGGTGAAAGAAAGACATCCCTAAATTAGACGCAGACTGCTGGTGGATTTGGGAGAAATATCCACGGAAGGCCTTCAGTCTGAAATAACACGACAGTAACTCTTTTGATCTCATAGGCCAACAATTAATTTTCTTCACTCATTTCCATCTGAGAGGATTTCATACAACACTTACCACCTCAAAGAAAAGAAAAAAGCAGCAAGACCATCAAGGGAGGTAGACTGGTGACTCAGCTGGGATATAAACATGAAAGGTAAAGTAACAATTAGGAGCGTGAGCTCGTCTGCACTCAGAGACCGCCCGGCAGGTGTGCAGGCCGTGGCCGGACACCACAGCCGTGCCGGGCAGGGTGCTCTCTGCGTCGCAGGGTCAGACGCGCTGCACAGCAAACCGCCCACAACCTAGCAGTCGGGAGACGGGGCTCTGGGTTTGAATTTGGTTCAAACCCAATCGTAACAGCTACGTGACACTCAGCAAACCACTAACCTCCTGCGGCCTCTGTAAGCATCTCTACCACTGGGAGAGCCAAGTGCTCACCTCACGAGGTCGCAAGTTCAGAAAAGAAAACCGTGTGTGTGAAGGCTCCGCGCAGGGTGCCGCACATCAGCATGTGCCCAGCAACGGATCCTGTTACCGTGACTGCCTGTGGGCTCAACTTCCCTTCTGCTTTGCTGGTGCTACGTGCACCGTGGGGGCGAATGCTCCGAGACTGGGATCTGTCTGTCTGGCACGGAGGCACCTGCACCCAGCACAGCTCCAGAGCAACTCTGTGTGCGTGTGTCTTCCTGGCTGTCCAGCAAATGTGAGTGTCACTGGGACCAGCACCTGGGGGCCGGGGATGCCAACGCCCTGTAACTGTATGACGCATTGTACGGAATGGGAACTGTCCCATTCAAAAATAGCAACAGTGCCCCGCTGCGAGACTGGTTTAGAGCGGAGGCTGGCAAACTTTTTCTTAAAGGCCAAATATCAAGGACATTATGTAATCCTTATGTAGACTTCTAAATCGTAACCATTTAGAAACATAAAAGCCATTCTAGGCTCTGGGCTGTAGAAAAGCAGGCAGCTGGCTGGAACCGGCCAACGGGCTGCAGTTTGCCGACCTCTCATCCCCAGCATCTTCCGTGTGTGGTCCTGCTTCTTCAAACCCTGTTGCTCTCCACAGCGAGCCTGCCCCTGCTTCCCATGGACTCCAGGAACGGCGGAGGGGCCGCAGGGACCTCACAGAGCGAGGCTGTCTGAGCGAGGGTACCTGCTTCCGGTAGGGCGTGATGACCCCGATGTCGCTGGCAGACACCTGGCTGGAGACGCTCCTCGCCAGCAGGCAGCAGTAGCGCATGGCCTGGACGGCCTCCGCGGGGTTGAACCACGACGGGCTTCTCCCTTCTCGAGCCTCGCTGCCCTGAGGGAATCAGGAGAGAAAACGTCACTCGGCTGGGAACGTCGTCACTCGGCTGGGAACGTCTGCCGCGGGCCGCGGCCAAGGAGCTGAATAGGTGCTGAGAAGACAGGAGGAGCGCGGCAGGAGAGCCCCGCTCTAGTGCAGTTTATGTGCTGGCAGGACAGATGCCAGTGCACCGTCACAGAGCTGAGAAGTCACTCGCAACTGTGTCAACGGCTACGAAGGAGGAGGACTGGCTACAGGGACCCGTCACGCAGGGACTGACACACAGGAGAGGACGCCTGTGTGTCACACAGGAGGGAAGCTCCTTTGTGGAGGCCGGGCTGGGCGAAGGGTGTGCAAGGACGGCCTGGCAAAGGGTGCGGTGTGTGCTGGGAGGGCCTGCAGGGCATGACGCAGCCGGATCACAGTGCGCCAGGCCAGGGAAAGAGCGCCAGCACGCCAGTGCCCAGGGGGCCGTGGCGAGAGCAGATGGCACAGCCTGACAAGGAGGCCGCCAGCCACGGTCAGTCCATGGTGGCTGCAGCGAGGCCGCTTCAGGCCAGGTGCTCCCCACTCACCCCGACTCTCGCCCTCCCGGCTCACCCTCGGCTACACCTGAAGCACCGTTCACCGTCCTGGAGCGTCCCTATTTGGGAGCAGAGGGTCCTGCTCATCTTGAAAACACTCTTCCTTAAAGATCAGTGGGACACACTGCCACAGACAGACACGCGGGCCGGGAGAACACAGCAGAGGGCCCAGAAGTAACCTCGTGCACGTGGTCAGACGACTCGTGACACAGGTTCCAGGACCAGTCAATGGGGGAAAACAGTTTCTCAGCTAACGGTGTTGCGAAAACTGGATATCTGAGTGAAAAGAATGAAAACGAACCCACATCTTACACCATATGCAAAAATTAATTCAAAGTGGACCAGAGACCTAAACGGAAGACTTACACCCATAACTCTCAGAGGAAAACACACAGGAGAGCTCCCCAACACTGGATTTGGAGATGATTTCTTGGATATGAGCCAAAGCCACAGACAACAGCAAAAAAGACTGCATCAGAATCAAAAACTTCTGTGCAAAGGATACAATCAACAGAATAAAAAGATGACCTAGGAAACAGGAGAAAACATTTGCGAGTCATATATAAGGAGTTAATATCCAAAATACATAAGGAACTCTTAAAATTCACTGACAACTCCTGGGCTCAGGCGATCCTCCTGCCTCAGCCTCCCGAGTAGCTGGGACTACAGGCATGTGCCACCACGCCCGGCTCATTTTTTCTATATATTTTTAGTTGTCCAATTAATTTCTTTCTATTTGTAGTAGAGACAGGGTCTTCCTCTTGCTTAGGCTGGTTTCAAACTTCTGACCTTGAGTGATCCACCCGCCTCGGCCTCCCAGAGCGCTAGGATTACAGGCGTGAGCCACTGCACCCAGCCCTAGCTAATTAAAAAAAAATTTTTTTTATAGAGAAGGGGGGGGCGTCTCACTAAATTGCCCAGGTTGGTCTTAAACTCCTGGCCTCAAATGATTCTCCCACCTCAGCCTCCGAAAGTGCTGGGATTACAGGTGGAGTCACCGTGCTCGGCCCATACAATGGAATATTATTCAGCTTTTAAAAGGAAGGAAATTCTGATACATCCTACAACACAGACGAACTTTGAGGACCATGTACTAAGTGAAATAAGCCAGACACAAAAGGACAAATACTGTGTGACCCTACTTATATGAGGTCCCTAGAGCCATCAGATTCTTAGAGACAGAAAGTAGAATGGTAGCTGCCAAGGGCTGGGGGAGGGAAGTGATTGTTCTATGCATACAAAGTTTCAATTTTGCAAGATAAAAATGTTCTGGATATTGACTGCAAAAGAACATAAATATATTTAATACTTTTCACTTAAAAATCGTTAATATCATTTTATGTTATATGTGCTTTACCACAATCTAAAAAAAAGTGAACACCAGATAAAGTAGTAAGAATTTACTGATTTTCAGGGTATTTTTTGCCGTTGTTAAGCCATATGTAATTTATCCCATTAAACTTATAATAAATGACTGAAGTGCCTTTATTTATTTATTTATTTATTTTTTTGAGACACAGTCTCACTTTGTTGCCTGGGCTAGAGTGCCGTGGCGTTAGCCTAGCTCACAGCAACCTCAAACTCCTGGGCTCAAGTGATCCTTCTGCCTCAGCCTCCCAACTAGCTGGGACTACAGGCATGCGCCACCATGCCCGGCTA